>OY735245.1:25240645-25312019 GCA_963457695.1 Neria commutata
CAATGTCTATTTACTACATATATGTATGTATATATGAAAAGCGCAGATAATCGACGATCTTTGTGCATTGTAATTTGTCAAATGGCTTACTTTTTCGCATTTGTCGTTCATAGTTGTTGTATTGGTTATTATTGTTATACCCTGTTCAGTTGGCTATAGTTCCCATATTGCGAATACAAGCTGTAAGCCTCCCTGCTTGGCTAGTGCGCACATATTGGAACTATTCTTGAAACACTCACTGTTGAAGTGGAATTTTTGTAAAAAGCCAAAACAATAAAAAAAAGCGGAACACAAAAATAATGTTCGCCGAAACCTCTTTGTATTTTCACTGCCTTTTGTGTTCGACTCGTTGACATTTGCGACAGTTCTAATGTGACGCCATTAACGTTGACGCACGCAAATATCACAACAATTAAAGTTAATTGTCGTTGGGACCCGACTTTCGGCATTCAAAGATTTCTTGAAATTTCAGGATTTTTCAAGAAGGGTTCGAAATTTAAAAAAAAAACCAGATATTAATGTTTTTGCTCCAAAGAGTCGAGCCGCACATTTCTTTATACTGGCATCTTATAGATCTAGTACTTTTTGTCTCTTCTTGTCAGAAACCTCATCGCTGACTTAAATAACCGAAATCTGTTTGAAGCATAGATATTTTTTGTTAAGGCATTCATGATTCGAACCTTGGACCCCCAATACTTGGTAGGAGAAGATAGAAACCATTATAGCACAGAGAGCTTAGCACTTCAATCACGAGTTCTTCTTAGTTTTTTTTCAAATACATATACATTTGTAACTGACGTAACAGCCAGTAGAACGAAGCTTAGGCCTACCTTTCTCGCTTTAACTTGTTTATTTTCTATTTTAAGCACAAATTTACGGAACCTACGGAACATTTATTCGAAAGCATCCGATCGGGATGTTTTTTATTCAACTCTTTTCTGAGAAGATCTTTATCAATTGAAAGTATTCATACTTTCAGAGAGTTTCCAACTTTGTTACGAGAGTTGGCGCCGCGTGCAAAGAAGCGAAGTCTTTTTTAAGATGGTATGAGTCGGCTGGGATTCGATCCAGCGACTCCACGCATTAGAAACCGAGCTCTTATCCACTGAGCTACGGCGGCGCTCTTCTCTCTTCTACTTACATATTAGCGGAGATCTTCTACTTACAAATTAATGAACTGAATAAAAGTGATTATTAAAATCATTCCTCAACAAATATCTAATCGGACTATCAAGATCAATATCTGGACTCAAAGTCGGACCCTGGACCCAATAACAGCACTCTTTTTTGCGTCTTTTCACCAGCCGCCCCTGTTTTGTCATGTCTACTCCCAACCTTGATTTCGAACTTAGCTAGGGCTTCTTTCACCTTGGTCCCTCCAGCGGAAATTCGATCACCATCTTCTGCGCTGGCTCTCAAAGTTCACACTATTTAAGTGCATTGTTATTCATTCGCTGGACGTGCTTGAGCCAGCAGAGCCACTAGATGTGGATTCCCATAGCAACAGGGAAAAGTCAGCATACAGCTCGTGAATCGTTCTAATAGGATAGTCGTCGCCAACGCTAATTCGGCCGTAGATCTTTCGAAGGATTTTTTGGTCGAACATCGGAATAGCTGCTTCATCGGCTTGTGTAAGTGACGGCTTTCGGAACACCCTACTCAAATCTGGTCTACATTTTCATATGATTGACTGCCTTCAACTTGGTCACACATCATGCTACAAAGTGTAATGGCTCTGCATCCTAATGTAACTTACAAGTGTTGCAGGGAGTAGGGTGGTCCGGATTCATCCCACTTACTTAGTCTAGACAATTTTAAGTTGGGTAAAAAATCCAGCTAACTTATAACTATTGCAGTAAGCACCCATATCCAGATTTGAGTTACAAATCAATAACAAGAAATTGCGATTATTTGTAGACATGAAACAAGCCCGCAAATCTTTGATATATGTGCTCTTCAAATGCCGAGCTATCTTTTCAGGTTCTGTAAAATCAATTCTACATTATTCATATTATCTTCATGGCTCATATAAAAATATTCACTCGGTTTGAATCGCTCGCAGGCGGAACGAGAGCGAGCACTCTACGAACCCAAGTCGAACCCAAGTTAGAAGTTGCTAATTAAAAAATTGTTGAAATATGAAAACAATCAACAAAACGTAATCATTTGGTAATTAACTTCAGTTAACTTTAGGTATCTCCATAGACAGTCAAGCTTTAAAATCGGCGAACATAAAATTCAAATCGGCAAAAAAAAAAATCACAGGAAGTCTCTATTCTAACTTTTATAACTAAAAGTTGACGGAGACATCTTAGTAAATGTTGAACAAGAATTTTTGTAGTTACTAGAGCACTTTTATCATTTCGTAAAAAAGGTTATTGCAGGCACACCTGCGAAACTTTCCGTGGAAACGTAAAAACACAGCAAAAACATGTCATTTTCTGTTCAACGACAATCACGAAGTTTTCCTAACATTTACATACATGCATATATATACATATGTACAGATTTCATATAATTTTTACCAATACATACATTAATTAAGAAATACCAGAAATGGTCAGAGATCTGCATGCTCAGAATTTGCACTTTGGACTGCTGGGATTGCGTTAAGTGAAAAATTATTTTTTTATATAATTTTGTGTTGCTACACCTACTCTGCAGCAACAGCTTCTTCTTCTTCTTTTTTACAATACATATTTGAAATTGCATTTTCTTGTTTATTTATTCCTTCTTGTTTCTTCATTTTCTCTATTTGCTTTCATTCGCTCGTGCCGTGCAGCCGAAGAGCAGGGGTTTGAGTCTGGGTTAGCAGAGCAAAACAGCAAGCAACAAACATCAGCACCAATACAGCTGCATGGCAGCAACAACAACAACAACAACCAACATCACACATATACCAGCGCAATGAAAAGCACACGTGCGCAGAAGAGATTTATGACAGGAGCACAACAACAACGGGAAGGCAGCCAAACACAAATCCACAGGCATACAGATACACAGATACAGGCAGCCAGCGCAGAGAGGCAGTTGGGGCACGGGCACACGACACACGACACACTGCCCCAACACAACAGGAACAGAATAAAGCCGACCATGACCAAGAGGAAGAAGAAGAAGCAGAAGCTGACACACAGATATTGCGCTCAGTGCGCTGGTGTTAGTGGCTGAAGAGCGCACACGGTCGCGAGAGCCAGCAGAGATTAGGGTTTGTGTGTTGGCTGCGAGCGGCGGCCGTCGATGAAAGACGAGCTGAAGGCTGAAAGTAAAACTGGTAGCGAAAAAGCTGGGTCAGGGGGTCGGTAGGTAGGCTGGCTGGCTGGCTCACCGCTAGCAATAGTCGGCGAGCAGGGCCTCGCAGTCCAACCCCTTTCGGCTGTGGCGGCAGTGTCGCTGAACAACACTGGCTTTTGTGCTGCTACTTGTTGTTGTTTTTGTTGTTGTTGTGAAGCTATAAACAGCCAATACAGCAACAATAACAGGCTCACAGCGACATTGCATATACACGCTAAATATCTGTGCGATACAATAGATAGTACAATACATATTTGCGTTACCGATTTGAAAACTATTCAACGTATCCGTACGTTTTATAAGATTTCGCAACTGAATTTGGCTTTTTTGCCTTTCGTGGTAGAGCGACGAGGCGGCGCTGAGTGTGAAAGTGCGCAACAACTACAAAAGCACGCTATATACCATATACAATGGCATTACATGAGAGTTAAGAGAGAGAGAGAGGGGGGAGCTGGCAAGTAGTACTCGTATCTGTGGTAAGTGTGCGAGCGTGTGCGTTTGGCAGAAGCCGCGCCAGGCGCAACAGCAACAACAACACCAACAGGCGAGAGCGCCAAAAAACAACAACAACAAGGAAAGGCGGTAGCGAAAAGAGCAATAATGGTTTTCTACGAAGCAGCTACCCCACCCCACCCCACCCCAGCAAACGTTCACACGACGTCCGGCACATGAGTTGCCGTCCCTACAAGCGCGTACATTGCCCGCCTGCGTCGTCCCGCCCTTCGAAACGCCTTCATCATCGTTTGCACCAACCCAACGAAGGCGCAGCAGCGGCAGAATCGTCGAGCGAGTAGAACGAAACGAACCGAACGAACGACGGCCGAGTAAACTTTCCACTCCGGCTGCTGGCGACGACCACGACATTGAACACAGAGACTTTTGTGCGATCGTACGGCAACGTCGCAGTCGCTGGCGGCGAACACGGCAAGAAACCAACTACATACTACTTACTCAAAATGGCCAACAAATTTAATAGAAATTAAACTTTTTAATCTAAATTTTTAATTTAATTTCTAAAAAAAAGCTGCAATAATTTGAAAGAGGATTTTTAACTGCGGCTTCTCAAAGTGTGCAAGTGTGTTTGTGCTTAAGAGTCCTGTCAAAGGGATATTCCAGCTGCAGCAGATCAAAAATGTGCTCAAAAATTGTAGCAAAAGAATTTTTAACAAAAAACTGAAGAACTAAAAAACCCGAAAAAATGTTTTTTTCCAACGAAGCACAAAAACAACAAGCCAGCCAGCCAGAAGCGAGCAGCGAGCAGCCGCACAGCCCAGCAGCCCAAAAAAGCAGCAACCCCTGCGCTGCAGCCGCGCGGCAGCAGTCTCGAAAAAACAGCGCATTTTCGCCAAATAATTCAAGTGTGAGTAGAACAAATTGCGTCGCAGCAAATGCTGCTGCTACGTGGTGAAATAGAAATGCTTCGTACTTGCAGCAAGCTATCTGCGTTGTTGTAAATGACGGAAAATCGGGCTACAGCCTGAATTGCGGGATTGCGGAATTTTCCAGAAATGTTGCTATTGTAATGGTTGTTTATACGTTTTATTGTTGCTCTTCTTTATAAGAAACTCGTCAACTTAAAGTAGTCAAATTGTTGAACTGCTGTGTAGCGCAAAATTGTAGCAACAAATATATTAATACATATACAAAATTACAATAATTTAACTTTTCTTGCTTTTTCTATGGCAGTGTATAGTACAGTGCTACCTCGCTCCACGCAACTCTCGACACACGAACCACCGTACTTTTCACTTTTAACGAACTTCAAAGGATCGGGTAAAACGGTTCATTTTAAACGAAGTTCATTTTAAATAAAGTCGTTCCATTGATCGTTTTTCAACGCTTACTTTTGAAATTTGTTTGTTTTTGGCAAAAGTTCGCTTTAAACGGGTTCGTTATAAGCGCAAAGTACCGTATTTTTATTGTAGATTCTTTCATTATTGTAGATTTTTTTCAAATAAAAATTTCCTCATTTATGGCTATTTTCAATTAAAAAGGCTAAAAAAACACTGTGAAATTTCGTCCTTTTTTAATAATTTTTTCCTTAGTTTACTTTTATTTGAATATGTAAATATGGCATGCCATTTGGCAAGCAATATGGACGAAATTTGTGCCCCAAAATTTGCAACTAACGAATTTTTTCAACTACCTTGATTCCTCTTAGTTGCTTTAAGCGAGGCAGCACTGTATGTGCAAAAATATATACGACTAAAAATTTAAATTTTTTTTTAGACAAAACAAACAAAAGTGCAGTTGGCAGCCAAGCAAAAATTGCATGAATGAAGCATCAATTTCATGCTCATTTCGCTTCATGCTTTTTTGTTGTATTTTTATGATCTTTTTATTTATTATTTTATGCGGAATTTCTTCGCTACAATTGACTTATATATGTATGTATTTCCAGCAGCAAAAATTTTGCAGCACAACAACAACCAAACTGCAAAAAACATAGCAAAAGAAGGAAAGCAAAAAGTTATCGCAGAGCAACAAAAGCATAAGCAAAAGCAAAAGAACTCAAACATAAACAAAAGCCGAAAAAATATAAACAATTTTTAATTATATAAGTTAAGGCGAAGCAGCGCAGCCAAAGCAATGTACCTACCCCCGCGGACAGTGTTGTGTGAGAGGGGCAGGGGCAGGTGACCGCCGCAATTGCCAGCGAGTGAAATTGTGAAATTTGTTGTTTAAGTTTTTTGCTGTCGTTGTTTTTTTTTTCTTCATTTTATTGGTTTTTATTTCGTTGTTTTTGCTGTTTTCGGCGAACGAATTCGTAAATTGCCAAAACAAAATGATTTGCGAGCAAAGGAAATGAAAAACCGAAAGTGCCATTAAAATTGAAAAAGCGTGAATAACAAATTCAACTCTGCAATTTTAACTGCAGTCACATACACTGTGAAAAATTGTTCTATTTACTATTTTGCAATTTTACAAAAGTGCAGTTTTTGGGCGTGGCATCGTGACAATCACGACAGAATTTCTTAAAGCTCAGTTTTCAAACAATTTGGTTTTTTGGTACGACTAAGCTGCAAATTTCTTTTTAGCATTTCGGTATCTTCAGCTTGGTCCTGAGCAAAATTTACATACATATGTATGTACGTCAAAATCTTTGTCGATTTGACGCAGTCTGTTTCCAAACAGTTTTACATAAAAATTAGTACAATTTTGAAAAATTTTTAATAGAGAAGAAAACGCTAGTTATAGCATATGTATGTAGTTCAATTAAACACTGCTAAAAATTAAGTCGGTCTACTACACTGAACTCAATAAAGTGAAAAACTCTAAAAAGAGGAAAATTCGTCGTTTCGAAAAAAACACTGCTTCAATCATATAGCCTTGCAGTCCTTGTGGAAAGTTTTTTTCTATAATTTTTGCTCTATAAAAATCGCTCTAAGAATTTTAATGATTCAGAATTTGTATGTTGAATCTAAGGAAACAAGAAAATGCTGTCGCTTGTAATTCGACATAAAAGCTGAAAATTTTTTCCAAAATTTCTAGAAACGGCTGAACCGATTTGTACGAGAAATGTAGGCATGTATGCATTGGCATTTGAAGGCCGTTTAGATTCCCTGAGCCATAGCAAAAAAATTAACTCTATTTAATTTTATAAAAAATGAATTTTTCGCGAAAAATTGGCATACCAATTTTAGCCTCAAATTGAAGCTCTTCGAAATTTCAATTTTTATACTACATATTCCATATTTAATTTCATACGTCTGTCTCACATCCTTTCCACTGCTACTAAATGACATATGAAACTTATTATTCTTTGCGACCACCTTTTAGTAATTTTAGCTGTAGGTTTCTTCTAAAATGTTATTTATAGTGCACATTTAACTGTGACATTTCTGACAAATATTTTCTTCTAATGCGCAGCAGCTACTGCATACTCCCACATTCATACATTGACGCATCGTTGGGTGGTGCGATGATTTCATGCTTCGAAACCCCTTCCGAAATTTTGTATGAAAATGTACAATATTACCGCAATACCCTGGCGATACAAGAACAATCGATCGAAGTGTTACTAGCTTAGTTAATTACAAAGCTTTTCGTATCAAATAATTTAAATTATTTCTCACACTCTCAACCCAAATGCGAAAAAAAAAAATTTGGCAGATGCGCAAATAAATACGACAAAGTAAATTTAATTACATAAACGTAATTAAGAATCCTAAACTTAATTTAATGTCGATTTAGAAATAAATTGCTCCGGTTTATTTTTACCAACTTCTGTTGGCACTTAAGATTATTTTAACTCGTCGTGTGTAGTTAATATAAAAATATATATATTCACACAAATATTTATCATATTTTCTAAAGGAAAACCTGTATTGCTTAATTACTTAACTCTTGATAGACTACGAAATTATTTAAACCGGATATATGGTTCTAAGAGAGTAAAATTATTAAGAACTTTGATCGAACCATTTACCTTGAAACTACCAAATTTTAAAGAGCTACTTGATTGATATTTTTAGAAAAAATTATAGTTCGAATTGTTCCGTAAAATAAATTTGTGATTTGCGAACACCGACTTTGGTGCAGCGAGAGCCCATCACAAACGACCTCAGCGAGAACACCATCGACTGGTAACATTAATTCTTGACGCTAGAGGGAATATTTTCGTTTACAAAACTTACTTGAATTCATGAACAGGTAAAAGAAAAATGGGATTACTTAATAGATTAAAATTTTAAATCTAAAATACCCTTTTTCTGGCCTTGCAGGTGGGTATAATTACTAAGATGACATTTGAAAATTCTGATATTACAAAGAGTTCCCAGTATTAATAGGGTTTTCAGGAATATCCCTAACCGTATTATCGAAATTAAATATTTAAATCTCCACAACAACATTTGTTCAGATACTTTTTCCTACGACGTATTTTATTCAAAGGAATTGATGTCAAACTATTTAGGAAAATTGCCATATCTATTAAAATTGCCTTCCCATGTACCTACTATTCTTCTACACGAATGGCTTCTATAAGAGTTTAGAACATAGAGAATGAAGAACTGTGGTAGCACAGTGAGCAAGGTGCTGGCGCAGAAACCGAAAATGCGTGAGTTCGATCCCTGCTGTGACTTTGACTTTTTTTCGGTATTAATTATGTACTGGAAGGGCCACAGTAGTTATTAGTTTCTGAGTTGACCACAACGCACGATATTTTTTAGTTTCCAAAAATAAAAATTTACAAAAATATTCAGAATTTCATGAAATATAAGCGAAAATGAGCAAGCAACTCGGAAATCAGACGAGCATTGGAGTGATCCCAAGTCTATGGAGTGAGGCCAAACATGACCCCAATATCCCAAAAAATAAAAATTGTCCAAAATTGAGTCAATGGGCGCCATGGGCGACTTTCAAAAACTAATTTATTAGAACTGAATTTAGAACTTTCACAAACAAATTCTTCGTTACTAAAAATTTTACAGGTTACACTTCTTCTTTAGTTCAAATTTTTCACACAAAACGGTACAATCACTTAAGCATACATTCAGAACTCTGTTGGCGTATCAGCAAACCGGAAATAAAAAATGCAAATAGTTCGCCGCATTGCAAAGCTTTCATAATTTTTTTAGCTTTCTTTAAACGACTATAAGTTGAAATCAATATGATAGTTATTATAATTTATAACTTATTAAAACTATTTTGAAACAATATCTTTTTGATTTTTGATATCCGTAGAAACTTGTTTTAGAGTTATTTTTGTTCGAGAGGGATAGGTTTTTATAAAATAAATTTGATATTGATGCCATTCGTTAAGAACAAGTTTATGTTTTTACCTATGATTTACTTCAAAGTATGCTTAAATCTTGCTATTTCTATCAAAATTTAATTTAATTGCTTCGATGAATGAATTCGGCCAGTTTTTAAGGCCTGCTTAACTGATTTTTAGAGAAAGCCGTTGGCGAGACGCCATTAACTAGTGCTAGAGTAAGAGCCATACCGTTTTTTTTATAGGCGAAATCGATGTTGAGCTTGGGTAAGATAAAAAATTTCGCCCAGTGTCGCTATCGAAGCCCAAACCGTAGCCGATTATTACAATAGGTAAAACGAAGGAGTTTTAATTCAAAATTATGTTAGAACTTTTATATAGCAAGTAAAACAAAGACTCGATTTAGAGCTGAAAAAACGTGTTTATGAATTTAAACGAATGAAATTTGGTTACTAAGTTCAGATATCGGCTCTACATGCCATATATAAAAATTAGCGTGGTCCGCCCACTATATATGTAGGCGGTAAGCTGAGAATCGTCAAAACTTCCATAATATATATACCAGAACGTCCATATTTGGTCACTTTATTGCTGGTAAGAGTACCTTTAAATTTTTAAAATGCGCGTGGCCCGCCCACCATGAAGGCGGTAAATTATATATACCGATATAGACCCCCAGCGCAGAGTGTCAATATTTTCTATATACAGTCCTATTGGTAACATCTTTTAGTTTGTCAAAAATGGGCGTGGTCCGCCTACTCGGTAACTTGGTGTAGGATATTGCTCTGTCGGTGAAACCCGACTGATGCCTTTCTTACTTGTTTTATTTTAAAGTATGTAATGCCATCAGAGTTCCAAATTGCCAGTTGGTTAGAGTTCGAACCGCCTGAAAGAGTGACCGTCAAAAATTCGGCAAAGGTCCTTTGAAATTGAAACCACAACTTTGTGTGATAATGACAAGCAAATGTCACTATTAAATGTTATTTTTGCTGGTTTTTGTTTGATCAAATATTGCTGTGCTGCAAAATTTTTCATAAGCGTGTGAGCGAGGAAGCGAGTGCTACTTGCTTTTGTCTCAAATTCCCGAAGTCAGTTGCTGAGATGAGTTGCGTGAATAATTTTACAGGCACACAACCGCAAAACAATCGACAAAAGGTGCACAGTTGTGTACTCGTATCTCGAGTCGTGTTGGCGTTCTAAGCGATATTTAATCCCGATTTGCACGCTTCGCTTGCTCATGACGCTAGTAGCAAGCAAACTCTACAACAACAATAACAACAACAACAACAAAGCGCACACAAGCGTATACAGCAAACCATTTTTCGAATTACGTAAACGTAAGCGTACATGCGAGCGGGTTACGTGAGCAAAAGCAGCAACAACAACAGCAACAGAGTGCACTCGACCAAGCGATAAAATAATTCTTAATTGACATTAGTACTACGTACATACATACCAGCACATTCCCGCGCCAGCTCCCGTGCCCAGCGGCTTTGCTGTTGTCGGTATTCGTACCCAAGTTCAGGGCCGTATCCGTATCCGTGTGCACATCTGCAACATTTTGCTAATGGCAATGTGGTAATATGGCAACAGCGCACCATATGTTAGTTACGAACTGTGCCATGCTCCTCTGTCACCTCTTCCCTGCCATCATACAACTGCAAAGTCTCAAAATTCCTAAAAAAGACATTTTAGTTGACAAACAAAATAATTAAGCGCGAAATACATGCAATGCAAACAAAATGAAAAATTCGAGTGCTTTCAGTTGCAATTTGCAATTTGGTAAGCTGCTGAAGGTCAAACAATGCCAAAACAGTCTCAAACTAAGGCGTGACATTAGCAATTATTTTCCATATGCGACGTATCGAGGCAGCGGTTTCTTTTCTCAAATTATTCTTGTCACGTTTTTGTTACAGATTTTTTGAAGTAGGTAGTAGTATATACATAAATATATTGCCAGCAGACTGGGTTTTCTCTCTATAGAGAGGGGAAGACCTGTCACTGCCAGGTTCTAAATGCCAAAGAAAGACTTTGGAATACCCTTCCTTTTATTTTTGAAACTCTGGTTGACTTATTTCGTAACAGTTGTAAAGAAATTGCATAAATGTACAAAAGCAGATTTGAGTAATTTTTGAGTAATCTCCGTATTAGAGGGATACATAATACATATCTACATGCATACATGCATACATGTGCAATCTTTAGCTGTCAATTAGTAATGCATGCAAGTGCAAGCAACGCTCTTCATAAGCAAGTAGCGCGCTCTCAATTAAAATATGGCATCCACAGTTTTCTATGAAATTCTTTATCATTAAAACAGAATAAAATAATAAAGTTCTATATTTTGAAATGTTCAAGATGTTATTTTTAAAAACTCGATATAATCCGGACTTTGTTATAGCGTGCAAAACGAGCTCCCTTAGTAATCTATTATATTTTTGAGAAAGATATTGATAGTTATGTTCTCGAAAGTCAAAAAAGTGTTACACTTTTATAAGAATTAACCGTAACTTACAGCACTAAATGGCTATAAACTTTTATTAGAAATATTTTACAGTTAGTTGCTATAATTTTTTCAACACTGTGCATACAAAACTTGACATCCGGTGTACTTAGAGCTGCCTAATACAAGGCACATACATACATACTCACCCATACTAACCTCAACCATGTATACAATGTGCAAATGTTTGATTGCTAATGACAAAAGCATGTCGAAATTGTTCTGAGATGTGTATAAAATTTTCGAAATCGCCATAATTGCACTTAAATTGGCCCAAAAATAGATTCGGTTGATTTGTTGTAAAATTTAAGCTGTTTGCTCATTTCTCTAGTGCCAATAAAATGTTGTAATGTGTTTTTTATAAAGAAAAAAACAAAATTTTTGGATTTCATAAGAAAATTAGGAAAACGTGCCTAATGGAGTCAAGTTGGTGCAATATTTGAGGTTGAAATAATCTTAGGAAATCCTGTTATTTCAAATAGCTTAGAAAGCCTTAGTTTCCAAAGAAATGCTGCTCAAAAGGTACCAATTACCGTAGGCTACTTTTTATTAGACCAGGCTAAAACTACACCATTTCATCAGATCTATTTTTCTTGGTTACTTACTTATGTATACGGCCATTACAAGCTGTTGCAGGAATTAGCACCACGTATCAGTTCAGTTCAAGCGCTCCTGCTTTATGCGCGCCTGCTCCAGTCCGTGGCTCCAAGCTTACACTTGGTCCCTCCACCGGAGATTCGGTCTCTATTATTATTATACATTGTGCTGAAACACTGCAACCTGCTATAAACAAAATCTGACAGTCTACGTTTTGTCCGATATATTTTTTGCTCTGCTAACGAAAGAATATCCACCGTGGACATTTTAGAAAATGATATGTACCAATATAGGAATATTCATGAGAGAAATTTTTAAAAATTTATTAGTCATTTACATATTAGTAAGAGAAGAGTTGTACAAATTGTTTTCATGATTTATTAGAAAATTTCACGGTCACGATCTGCATCATTTCCTTGCTGTAGATTGACGTAACTGATTTTTTTTAAATATTAATAAATAAATATAATTATTTTATTGAATAGTTTCTTTTTTTGTGGTTTATAAATAGAAGTTTGTATGAGTACATACATACATATACTATTTAAAATTTATGAAGAATATTAAAAAAGTCTGCACTTACGATATAATTGAAAAGGGAAAAATTTGAGGAGAGCTTCACGCAAAAAACAGGCTTGGAAAGACTTTTCATTTAGTTTTATCTACAAAGATCCTTGAGCTTTTCATAGCCACGGGGAAAAAGCTATAGATTTTCAGTTTTCGGAAATATTTCTAGAGAAATTTAAAACCCGAAATTTTTTCTTAAACTGCGATACAAAAGATACAGACAGATATAACAGATTCGTGAAGTGTAAACTGTCAAGTTTTGCTTCTTTTGTTAAGTGAGATACAGCAAAAAGACAGCAGCAAGAACTCGGAAGCGAGTCGCTTTTTCGCTGCGTATGAATAAAAAATGAAACGAAGAGAAGAATTCGCAACCGAAACCCCTCAAGTTGAAAGCAAAAAAAGCGAAAAGCGAAAAATGAAAATAAAACATGCAGAGAAGAAAACACGAAATGCGAAAAATAAGCAAAGCAAATAAAGCGAAAAACGCAAAAGCAAAAAAGCAGAAAAGTTGTATCTCACTGTGTCGACGCAGCGACGTACGCGATGACGGTGGCGGCCGCAGCAGCAGCGGAATGTGTTTCAAGTTCAAGGTTAAGATACTAGTTGTAGATACTTTCAGCTGGTGAGTGTGTGCGCTGAACAGGCACAAACGCCAAGTCGCAGCGCAGAGAGTGAGGCGCAAAGACGAAGAGGAGGTGGAATAGAGCGCAACACATCGAGAGGGAGAAAGAAATAGAGGAAGCAAGAACATGCAAACACAAATTTACAATTATATCACACATGCACAGGCGCTCGTTCGCTCTTGCTTTCGTTCTCTTTCGCCGAAAGCGCGTTAAAAGCCAAAGTATCTGTCAGATACTTACTCATGTGTACTCATATGTACATAAGTACATATTTCGATATTATTTGGCAGGCAGTATCTTGCTTGCAATTGCTTCTTTTTTCAGCTTCAGCTCTTTACAGAAGTCTCTTGTTGTTGTTTTTGCTATTTGCTTCTTCACTTCTCTTTAAGGCGCTTTTTTCTTCTTGTTTTTCGACTCCCTTTTTTAACGACTTTTTAGCAATGCCGTAAGCGTAGACGAGCAGGAAATCGCGACTTTTAAAGTTTTTGCAAATTCATTAGTACAGAGTGTGCAATAGAAAAAATTCTTCGATTGGCAGTTTTAAAAGACAATCAGCTCCTCATTTTTGTTCAAAATAAATTAACAAATTTCTATGCGAAAAAGGCTAAAGCTATTGCTTCGTTTAAAGATAAAAATCAAAAATGTTTCAGCTAACAACAAGCAAAAACTATCTCTTAGATATAAATCACTTTAGTAAGTGCTGTAGCACTTCAAACCTGAATGTTTTGTTGTTGTTGAAGTGATTGACTGCATAATTCGGATTTGTAAGTACATACAACGAGCTTCATATCTTGAGGGTTTGCCTACTCAATGGGAAGATTCTCGCAACGCCACAATATTATCTAACCTATGTATATATATGTATGTATGTGCATATATATATAAATTTGCGCTCAATACTTTACACGTCTACTTTTCTTGATTTTGTTCAAATCTATACCGAGTGATTCCTTTGGAAAGTAAAGTGTGCAATTTTGTCCCAATCTAAAAACGTTGACTCTTTTTTGCCATGCTTTCTATCAAAGTCTCACACTGTACATACATTGCAACAATTTCTACGAATTTGCGAATCGTATATGAATAATAGACAGACATCGCATCTTTCTAAAAGTGTTCTATGGATGGTGATCAAAACCAGTTATACAATTTCTGTTCACGTAATTTTCCAATTTTTTAATTAGAATTTAAGTTTTTGGAGCTCAAAAGGTCTTTGAAAGAACTTAACACTGCTCGGAAAACGCCTGTCATTCGTCATTCTAAAATACACACTTTCATAAAAATAAAACTGGAGTAAAGTTTCCCAAACACTCTGCCTCGAACGACACTGCAACGACCTTTGGAATTACGCGCATGCAAAACATTCCATACATTTTTTTCAATGCTTGGGAAACTCTGTGAAAGTCACGTACTTCAAGTTCATCGAATTTCCTTGAAACGTATGCAACAAATTGAGATTATTTTGAATGTGCTAATATTTTATATTTGTTTGCAAAAAGAATGTGTTTACACATGCATAGATATATAAAAATAGATGCATGTACATATACTATATATAAACTATTCTCCATAAGTCAAGGAGTTATGCACATTTCGGTATTCAGGTATTCATATGCTAAGGCATGCCAGCGAATTGTTTACAAAAGAAAGGAAAAAATAAAATATTTGAGGCGAGTTTTAAAAGTTCCAGGAAATTCCAAGGTTTTTCATTACATTATTTTGGCATTATGTATGAGGCATGCGATGTGGCATGTGGCATGGGTATTCACCCGAATGGATTCACCGCTCTGCCGTAAACATAATCGGCTGTTTTTTTTCATTTAGTTATTTTTCGAACAGCCGATAGCTAGTTATTGAAATAGTATATGTTTTTCAAACAATTTGAGGATTTACAATCCAAATCGAATATGACTTGTGCCTTTGGTAAAAGTCAAAAGATCATGACTTTCCGATCTTTTGAAGGGTTCATATTGAAAATACACCACGGCGGTAAATATATTATATATATGTATTATTATATGTATATTATATTATTATATTCCTTAGCCCTGAAGTCATAATAAATCATAAATGGTTTGCTCCAGTAAAAAGTTTAAGTGTTAATTATTTACTTTGCAGCATCAAGCCTTGCCAACGGCAAAAGTATTGACTTTTTCAGATTAAATACAAAATGAACAGATTTCTTTTTCAATTAATGCTCACGTTCTGACAGTTGACACTTTTTCTACATTACATGAAACTCCAGCTGATCCAGGAAAATAAATGTTAGATTCAGCGCTCTTATTATTACATCGCTTTATCAAAAATGGTGTGGGTGACACTATAAAATTTTTTACATTATTGACTTTTGAAATGGTATGAAGACGGCAGATTTGGTCTAAAATCTCCAGTTGATTCTCGCTTACCAGTTACTGGAAGCTATCCATAGTTGGTGGGACTGAAGTCCAGGCTTCGTCATCGCACGTTCATTTGTAGTCAAAAATTGATACAACTCTTAAGTTGATATAACGTCCTATAGTAAATAATACTAGTAATAACTCCCGATTATCGGGTGTGCCCTATGCTATATCTAAATTTAATTTAAAAAAAATGTACTTAATATTGTTGCCAAAGTTTTCCAAATTTATTCAGCAGGCTCTATCTCGAAAGGAAATAACCCAATACAAAACTTTCGAAATTAAAAATTCTATTATTTTAAAACATTTTCAAACAATCTTCGAGAATTTATGCCTGAAAATTCATGGTTAAACTTTCAAAATGGTGTATCATTGAATATTGTGCAATTCTTAAACCGTCTAGAAAAGCCCATTCTTAGAAAAATAGCATGTCTGTCGAATAATAGACCTCGAAATCTTTAAAATGATATATAATTTATCATGCAACTCTCTCTAGATCGTCTGAACTAAGCGCCGCTCTTCAAATAAATAATAGATTTGCTCAAACTTTTTTTAAATTTCGAAATCCGTAAAATGGACAAACAATTATAATAAATGTGTATTAGAATTTTTTGCTTCACACTTTTTTCCATAGAAAAGACAAGAATTATCACTTCATTTTGCTTTCGAGAAGAAAGGGGAATCTCAATGCTCAAAACTAAATATCAACACAAACATATGATTTTGGTACACCAATCTCGAATGTTACTAGAACACTAGAAGACTTTGTCAAAAAGAATTATCATGTCGCTAAAAAACGGTTAGTAAAGATTTTTTCCATTTTTGATGCACGCTGCTATAATTTTGCACACAGATGTACATACATACATATTATCGTTATTGTCAACCGATGGGCATAGGTGCCATTTCGATCGATATTTCAATTGAGTAGATTATTAGCATTTTCAACGAACTCTCTTAACTTCATGACGAACAATAAAAATAATTATTGATTGGCGCAACAGCTGATGTGGGCTTAGGTCTAGCTTTTTCGCACTTCATCACGAGTAGGGAGAAAATTTAATTTATTCCCATTCTGACGAAATCAAAACAATCGATATATTATTCCTATGCTAGTTTTCTATCAATTTTTCGTACAAGCTTTACTTGTGAAAAAATTACTTCGAGCGCTGAAATTATTACAATAGAAAGCTGTAATATCTAATTTTAAATAATTAAACTTCATTATGAAAGCATTTTACTCAAAACAATGCAAGCGATGTCTTGATAAAAATTTCAATATGCTCCTTTTTCTGTTTTGTTTATTTTCAGTGCGAAATGCGTCAGCGTTGAAATTTAATTAGAAGCACCGAAGTGAGTCCCACTCGCTGCCAGAGCAAATATCAACAAAGCGAAAGAATGGGAATAACAACAACAAAAACATTGAGCAACAGCCACATAGGCAGCAATGGAAATTAATATTGAAACTATGTATGACGACAGCAACGAAACACAGTGGAGCAAAGGACTGGCGGGTGGACGAGCGGGCGGAATGGAGGGACGCAGGAAGAACCGCTGGAACGCACGAATTTACTGTATAAATGTTTGGATTTGTGGCGAACTGGCTAAAGGGACAGCTGAATGGATGGATGAATGGGCAAAGTGACAGCTGGTTGGAGAACCGGATCGATGGAAGTGAATATACAAATATACACACACACACACACACAAACGCAACAACAGCATCATATTGCAAGCCTGCTGGCTAGCCCACTGCGTTGCGACTGCTCCACCCTGCCCTTCCGACTGCCCCACCCTGTAGCAGCAATACATAGCGTACATGCGCAGTCGCTCACAACTTGAACTTGAAACTTTTTCCACTGTTGCTGTTGTTGCTGCTGCTGCCGTTGCCGCTGGAAGTGCTGCCGCTGCTGACTTGGGCTGAGGAGCTGCGGTTTCTTTAAACCTGAAATGAAGTCGGCATAAATTATCTACAGAATATTGTATTGATGAACCGGAAATAGAGGAGGAGCATCGAGCGCAGCGAGTGAGTGAGTGATTGCGCGAGTGCAGGTGAGTATTCGAGCAAAGCACACTGAGCGAGTGCTTACGTGGCCAATGGTCACATTTAAATTTTCTTTAAATATTTCAAAATGTATATATGTATGTATGTATTTCAAAATAGGCACCAAACATTTTCACTCGCCAGCGGGCAAATCCAATTCGCTTTTCACACGTCAGCCAGCTGTAATTTTCACTTTCAACTTTGCACTTTCGAGCGCTGAGAGTGCAACAACAACAGCAACAGCGCGCAGCGAAAGAAAAAAAAGAGATGGGCAGAAGAGCGCAGCAATTTCAAACTGCTTCAACGTGATTATTTTTGGCTGTTGCACAACCACCGAGAGCTTTCAACGAAGCTTCGAGAGCGGCAAGCTTCTGCCAAAGTGCTTCCTGCTGCACGCCTGAAAGCTTTTCGCTTGGAACTTTGCGTGGAAAAGTTCGATTTTGCACTTGCGTGGGTGGCTTACAATTTCTGAGGCCTGTCTCCGCCTTCGCCGTTGGCTTGGCGACCGTGCAGCGCCGCCTATACGCTGCTGTGTGCCGCGCGTCACCAATGGCAGTTTTCCACACTGCAAATAAGCCTTTGTGTTGCCTACGTTCGGGCGTTCAAGCGAGATTTTCTCTCAAAAGTGCACAGTCGCGAGCGGCAGCTGTGTGGCAAAATAGCAAAAAATATGGCCAAAAGTAACAGTTCCAAGCCGCAGCAGATTAAACGGCCCAAATGCGCTGCTGCTGAAGCGACACCTATCGTGGAATGCGAACGCCCGCTGGCGAGTTGATAAGCTATTTCGAGTGCTTCCGCCTGTCGAACAACACCAAAATAGTTACTGCTATACGCCTCGCTGGCCAATAAACCAGTTAACAAGTTGCCCGCTGGCAGCTTTCAAAATAAACACGGGCGTTTAAAAAAACCAAAACCAACTGTAGCAAAATGTGTGAAAATTGTTTGGCAATCGAAAATACATATATCAAAAATAGAAAAAGTTAAATTAGTCAAAATTTAGTACATTCGACGTCGGTGGCAGATGCGGATGCAGTTATCAGTTTAAGCAGGTAAGCGCAGTGCTTGTGAAAAGTCTATAAGTAGCTGGCTGGCAGCATAATCAAGAGCCGCTTCATTCTATCTACTATCAAGATTATAGACCCGAATTAGATATATGTATGTATACAGTGCCACATAAAAGAAGTCGGAATCTAAATTTTATAAAAAGCAGTTCAAGCATTTGCAATAGTTTTGAATTAAAAATCAAGTATATGCTGTCAAATTGTTCATATCAATATGTTAGCTAAAATAATTAAAGCACACATTTGATTTATGTAAAAGAAAATGTTATTCCCTTCTGTAATAAAATGTCGAATTCTTTTGGCACTGTCTCTGCATTTTATAAAATTTTAACATATCAACGAGAATGATGGCATAAAAGATTGCGCAAAGAACAGCCACAAATGTAAATTTTCTGCGTGTGGATCACGTGACGTCACTCAGAAGCAGTTAAATTTATATAAACATTTTGTACAACTGCGAAAAACTATGGAAAACTGTCTACTCTAATTGCTTCGACAGTTACAAATTGAACATGTCTTAGGCTGCGTTCACACTAGACATCAAATGTGCGCATTCGCGGGCATTGCTGCCAATTTTGTTCGTATTATTACTCTTTCATACTTTTGCTACATTACAACTAAAGCCCGACCGAACCCGAAATTTTGCCCGAGACCTATACCGACCTTCGGCCTTTTTTTAATGTTCGGCCGACACAGAGACTGAGATCGAACCTTTCGAATATATAAGCAAAAAAAGAAGAAGAATTTTAATTAAGAAAAAATTCATAAATTTTTAGAAAGAAATACATTTTATTACAAAAAACACTTCATTTGAGTATAAATACCTACCTACATACATTAAACATCTGATTTATGAAAAATCAATGAAGTGTTATTAAAAAATTTAAATTTTGTTTAAAACTATATGATTTTTTCCTCAATTGTTCGGCTAAATACTCGGCCAGTTAGGAGCCGGGACCGAACCCGAATATTTTGGCCGAACTGAACTTGAATTTGACCACTTAAACCGAGACCGAGCGTTCGGTCGGGCTCTAATTACATCCCACTTACATCTGTTGATCCGTTCATATCCAATTTTAATTCGGATGAACTCTTCTCACTCTCTCAGACTCATTTGATCGGTAGTGTGAACGCCGTTTTACGATTGTAGTTTGTATAATAAATATAGTATGCTCGATGGGCAGAGTATTCCAAATTGTCAAAAATAACATTGTGATGAACTAAAAGTACTCGAACTTTACATCATTGGATGTCATAGCACAAATTGCGAATGTCATAGTAGAAAATTTGAAATTTCAAGGTCACCCAAAATCTTGGCATCACTTAATGCCAACATGTTAGACTGGGTGCATGCAGAGTAGACAAAATATACATATGTACATATTTTCAATCTTATATTTCAGTCAAGTCATACGTTAGAAAGAAGCATACTTTTCCTTTTAAATCTTGTATTTAGCATTTCCACCAACAAATAGTTGGATTATAAACGTGAAAATTCCCATAGAAATACACTTTTCCTCTCTTCGTAATTAAAGAAAACATCTAGGGTATTCTCTAAATCGAGTTCGGTCAAAATTTAACTGTTTGCAATATATTTTTCTTTATAGAAAAAGACAAAGATAGAGCGAGAGCAGAGAACGAAAGACATTCTTGCTAAAATAGAGGATAACAAAGTTTTGGCAAGTTTTTTATTCGTTTGACATATGCAATGATTTTCTGGGATGACCTTGAAATTTTAAGTATGCCACGATGTCTTGCTCAACTAGACGGCACATACTATGATAAAATCCAATTCGCCGCTTGATTCAATACTTGTCGTATGTCGACATTTTTGCAAAACTTTTTGCAGTTTTAAGTTTAAAGTACATACTCCCATTTTTTTTTTGGCACGGTAGATTTATCTGAAAATCGAGTATTTGGTAGAGTGAAACCTTGTTATTAATACTGTTTATTCCAAAAGATCGACTTTTCGATATTTAGGAAGATATAGCCAAATGCCATCCTTAACTCAAAATGTGAAAAAATCGACATACGACAAGTATTGAATCAAGCGGCAAATCTACTGGGAGCTATCACTTTTTTCTGCTGCAATCATTGAAATATCAGTTCTGAGAATTAGAATTTAATATCTCCTAGAGAGAATGTGAAGTTTAAATATTCATTGCGACATCACAATCTGTATTTTAAGCACATTCAATAAGTTGAAACAGCAATTATTTATGCCACTTAAAATTAGTCTGTGCAATTTAATATTTACAATTTCTTTGAATCTATTTTTCAAGAGAAATCTATAAATGCGCACACTTGTTTGCCTTGAAAATGTAAAAAGTCGAAAATAATTAGCTATTGCAATAGCTAATTTCTTTCAAACTATTCATTACAATTAAAATTTTTCTGCTAAAAGAGTTAAAATGCATACAAATTTTTTAAGATTTTAAATTGATTATTCACACAAAAACTAAGAAATTGTGCGAACACTTCGGTACGACACTGTCAATGAGTGTAACTGTGAGAGAAAGCTTCGCTGCGGAACTAACACACTCAAACGATTAACTTGGGGTGTTTGTCTTGGCTAATGCCAATTTTAGCAAGTCTTCGGTGATGAGAAGCTTTTTACTTGTATTAAACAAATGGACGATTATTTTATATGATGATGTCGATGTTGATGTTGATGATGATGATGATGATGATGATGTAGTGCATCTGCTGCCGGGATACACCCTGTGCTCGCTTCGCTAGTTATTTTAAGATATCAGTGAACACAGCTGGTGGTATCTCAGTGGTTGGTGCATGTGTTGCAACAACGATAGCCAAGTGCCAATAACAACAGCAACAACAATTGAGTGTGAGTAAGTGTAATAGCAATAACACTCAAGGTTTTTTGCCAGCAACAACAACAACAACTACCCAACAGCAGCTACCATTTGACTTTTCCGGGGTAAGTACAACATTTACTTTTGAACTATTGAAATCTTTCAGTTTCGATTAGCATAAGCTTTTGTTTTGTACTGTTACAACAACATTCTATTATATTGCATTTTATAAAAACAATTTGTGTAACACAGAATAAATTTTAAATTTTAAGTAATTTTAGTAAATTTTATGAAATTAGTTTTCAATAAGAATCAGCAAAACAAAAATTGCATATTTTCAACATTCGCGCGCATTTCAACATTTTTTGCTAATTGGTACCCTACTCTTTTGTTGTTCTCTCACCCTATGTATTTGTCGAAATGGCAGAAGCACATGGAAGTTTTAGAGAATGCAAAATTCAACAAGAACCCAAAAGAAGATTGTTGAAGACTCGGAAGATCATCGTCAAGCGTTTACTCATTTTTAGATTTTCTTATTTGCATTTGAGTTTTAGTTTCTTTAGTTTAGCTAAAAAAAATTGCACTAGACAACAACAAAAATACAACTGTATTATAGTATATACATATTTCGATATACGACTGAAGAATGATGCGTTATAAAAGTCTTTTGTATATTTTGAAGATATTCTGCTAAGGGAAATTACTTGCTCGACGAAGAGCAGCAACGATTCGTTATCCGTATCTGTATTCCGTATCCGTATTCCGTATCCCGTGTGGGCTTAGGCCTAGCTTTCTCGCATTAACTTGTGTGTTGTATTACGCACAAGTTAACGGGACCTACATTAACCGAATCCGAACGGGTTGAGAAAACTTGAAACTTAAAAACTCAACTTCAAGAATTACCTGGCATGTGAGCCGGCAACGCTAGAGCTTTTAAGGAAAAGTATTTGAGGAACTGTTGCATAGTTTCAGGCTTATAATTGTGCTTATACTCAAGGTTTTGTTGCTTAGTTTTCGGCTTATTCTTTGAGTACAAATAAGTGCAATTATAATCCAAAAATTATGCACATTTTTCCAGTTTAATGCTTTTGATTTGATTAAAAGTTGATTGAGACTCCGATTTGGATATATTTGGATTATGGTATAGCCAGCCGAAGTTAAAGCTCAAACTGCATTTTGGATTACGGATAGTCGGCCTTAAATAGTTTTGAAATCAGTTTTAGAAAAATTATTTCTTTGTAATTGTCAATCATGATTCTTAAATTCAATTTACATTCTCTGAACTTCAAATACTTCTGAACGTCAATGTAGCTTTTCTGACATTTAATGTTAGTTTCTGAATTTAAACAGAGAAAGCCATAGAAGAGAAACTTCAATCTAAAGAGAAATTAAGGTTAGTAGCACAAGCTCGCATTTTTTCCCGTTTTCCGGTTTACTCGGCGTATGAACGTCATGCGATTATTGATATACCATACATATTTGCTTTTGACGAACAGTTTTATAATAACAAAAAAATCAAAAAAAATTCACAACAACAATTGCCGCAATTTATCTGAGTGCAAGCAGCGAGCGGAATCTCTCGAATTCAGTTTAATGCGGCGGCGCACATTGAGAACTCGCTTTGAAGCTGCGGCTGCAGCGTGCTTATAAAATGATAATTAAAACAAAATGGCGGCGCAATCTGACAACGATAGCAATATCGCAGGCACGCAATGCGCAGTGTAGCCGCGCCGCTCCAAAAACGCTCACGCTGAGCGCTCGAAATACTTAACGGACCGACTTGACTGCCAAAGCTCAAGTGACCCGTGCTGCAATCTTGCCGTGAATCAGAGCTAATCGATTTGATGAGCCTGCATATGCAGCGTGTTGCATGTGTTGCCCGCGTTGAAATTAGAAACTTGCCACAATTATAAATGCGCTGCTGCCGTCGCAGGCAGTTGAAATGCTTGTGAGCATTGGAAATTGGCTTCACGCCATGCTCGCGCATCTGTGAGATGCTGTCGCCCGCCTCCGAGGGGCCTAACTACTAACGATGAAATCGTTTTCTTTGCCACATGGCAAACATTTAGCATAAGCTACGAGTTTAATTTCACATTTTGCGCTCGTTTTCGTGAAATCTCTTCATTTTGTATTATTGGCCCGCAGTCAATTCGACGAAGACAGCGCAGTGCCGTCTTTAGACGCTTGCCCATACATACCTATGCCACTATAGATTTGGAGCGCCCTTTGGTCAATTATGGTTTTAGGCGTAATAGTAAAAAGAAAAGTATTTGATAGAAATATATGAAGTCAAAAATCCATCGTCAAAGGCGCTTCAACCTAGTTCAGTTGCAGTTCACTTTAATCGGTCTCTGACAATGATATATGAGCCGTTTATTTTGAAAGTGGGGTAAGTCCACTTTCTGTTATTGCGAGATATTTCTTTGTTTACATTTCATTCGCAGTGTCACTACTATGAAGAGCTAAAACTTCCATCTCCCAAATAAAAGAATCTAAATTTTTTTTACTTAACATTTTTTACCCATAGAAGATCATAATAAGTTTTATCTAAAAATGCCATTATCTACATCTTTGTAAAAAATGGACTTAACCCACTTTCAAAATAAACGGCTCATAAGTATGTATATGGACATATTGAGATATCTTGGTACATTTTAAACCGATTTGAACAAAACCTTCTCTCTTTGAAAGGTGGATTAATCTTTTTAAATGCAAATATAGTTTTGAAGATTGCAGACTGAAAATTTTAGATTTTTTTAAACGCTTGTACGTTCAGCTCCAATAGCTCCTAGTTCTCCTATAGATCGGTCGATTAATCAATTCGCCGCCCCTACATGTTATGTGGGCCCATCGTTAAAGGTAGCACTGCATACTTACACACACAAGCATAAATTGCATTTATAGCTGCAGTGGCAGCACAAAGCAGCCACACAAATCAACGGCAAATCGCCGTAAGCGACATATTTCAACGCTGCCGCAGTGCAAAAACTATTCTGGCGACATTTTTTGTCAACACGCGATTTGCCTGCTTCCGTCTGTGCCTCTCGTTTTTCGCCCTTTCACTTGTCCTCTTTTTTCGGCTCTTTTTCTGTATGTTGGCACACATTTTTTCTTTGAATTTCTGAAATGACCGTCAATTATCCTTTAGATTGTAGGTACTCGTATTTGGCCTGCCCAAATGGCATTAGCCAACTTTCAAAAGTATTTCAAGCGAAAGTATTACGCCTCGCTGCGACTTTCCTTTGTATCTCTTGGCATAGAAAATGTTCTCCTTTGTTCACAAATCAAACAAATTAGGGGGTCAAGGGAAAGTGGCATCTAGCTTTGAGCACTTTGAAGTGTTAACTTTATGTAACATTTTAAATTTAGCGCACATGCATGTGTATGCAGCTACACACACACACACACACACACATGCAGACAAACTGCACAAGCAGAGGCGCTTGCAGAAGCACAAACTGTGTCTACAGTTTCCCTTGAGCTGAAAATCAATATTCTCGGTTATTTAATCGCCCATATGGCAGGCAAACTATTTTTGTCCACTGTGGAAGAAACTATAGAAATTAACTTCTTTTTAGAAGAAAACTTTTAATGTAGTTAAGGAAAAAATTGCTTATAAATTGCTGCGAGTAAATTTTTGGTTGGTTTCCCAGTCTTAAATAATTGAAAATGTTCCGTCGCCGGCTTGAAAAGATCTCACTTTAATGAAGTTTTTGTAGAAAATGGAATTTTTAAAAACTTTCAAAATTTGTTGTGAATACAACTGCTTTAGCTCGGGAAATAAGTAGTAAGTTTCTAACTCCCTTGTTCTGTCTCTTGAGGATTTTTCCCAATTATCAGGAAGATCCTCGACATACACCAATTCTGTTATATCCCTATTCCGTCTTTCAAAGCCAGCTCGATTCAATCTAATAAAAGGATATAAACAAAGGGACTTACCGTAAACTCTTATCATCTCGATTGAAAATGTGAAGCCGCAGCTCTAAATATTCTACTATCATAGCAGATTTCAATTTAACCTTTATCTAAGAAAATTATACTTAAAATTCTAAAATTTGTTGTGTTTTGTTAGAAAAGATACGATAAGGGGCTTTACCAAATCTTTATTTGAATTGTCCGTTTCTAAAATAAAGTTCACTAATCTGAAATAAATTTGTTCGTTTCTTTAATGAATTAGACCAATCTGAAATCATTTTTGCCCTCTTGCTTAATCTATTTTGACTAATTCGAAACTAATTCTTACGTTTCTGAGATCAATATGACTAATCTAAAATTAATTTGACAACTCTGAAGTTAATTGGATGCATCTGAAATCAATATCTACGTTCCTTAAATCAAATTGAGTAATCTGAAATCAATTTTTCCCATTCCTTAATCTATTAAACTAATCTGAATTAAGCTTGACTGTTTCTGAAATCAATCTGAAATTCCTGTAGAAAATACGCTGGAAAATGGAATAGGTAAAAAATGTGTATCTACCATAAAATCTATTTTGAAAAGAATAATAATAAAGAAAATAAAACAGTTTCAAGGTAACACGCAGTTATCCGCATTTTAGATTCCCACTGGCGATAAATAAACTCAAAAAGGCCAGCAGCGCAAAAATTCGCTGTTAACTTCAATTTTCATTAGCCTCAACCAAATTGATCGATATTTTCACATAATTGCTGTGTGTGCCTCCTCCTGCCCCCGTGGCAATGCTTTTTTCTACTGGTTTTTTAATACGGATTCACCTTGAATATTATTAAATGCCCAAATGCATTTGCGAGAGAGAAAACGTCATTCAAATAATATGGGGGAAAAAGCACACTCTTTGATGTGGCCCGCTGCCAGCAGAACGAAAAAGCTCGCTGGAATAGGAAATCATATGATTTGATGAAAAAGAGCGAGGCAAACGCTTCCTGCTGCAGCGAAATGCAGTCGGTCGGCAGAAAGACTGAGCAAGAGGGAGGAAGAGCATGCACTTGGATCGCTGAGTGCATGCGAGTAGGGCAACGGAGCAGTAGTAGAAGAGAGCTACAGCGAGCGCAAGAGTGAGTGAGTGACGGCGAAAGAGTGGGGCCGAATGCTCGGCAAAGCTTTCGCTAATTTCACAATGGCTGCCTGCTCCAGCTCCAGACAACGCCAATGGCAAAGCTTTGCGTTTTGATTCGTTTTTGAGTGCTTCGTTTTGGCTGTGACGCTCGTGTGTGGGGGGAACTGTGTAGTTTCTTTCGGCAGCACTTGACTTTGAGTTTGCCAGCGACAAATTTGAAAAGTGAGCAGTTTAGCGGCGACGTTGGGCAAACGCAGTTGGGGTCGGTTAAGCGCTGCGCGCTCTCGGCGAGTCACATACAAAGTCGAAGCAGCGCATTTCCGTTATGGCACGCCATCTTGTTGCAGCACGAGCGCATTGCTGCAGCGAGAAGAAGAGTGAAAGAGGGAGCGAGAGCGACTTGAGTTGCATCAAAAATAACTCGTTGGAAAATAGCAGCAGCAGCCTTTGTGAACGCTTAGTATATTTCACCTTAGAAGTCTTTGGGTGTTCGTTTTGTTGCTGTTGTTGTGTTTGTTAGAGCATTGGAAAAGCGATTTTCCTATGATTTCGTTTTCATACAACAGCAACAACTCGGGCACTCGGCCATGTGGGCAAAATATATAGTGGCGCAGAAAAAGCGAGCGCAAGAAGCAGCAGCAGTAGCGCAGCAACGGTAGAGTACGAGGCCGTGGCCGAGTGGCAGCAACCGTTTATTTTGAACGAAACGAAGTGGCAGAGTAGTTGGAGCCGCGCACAGTGGCAGTGGCTGACAGCGTTGAAACTTGTGCACGGGCTTTTCTCTTTTCGTTTTAAATATTTCGCTGCAGTTGCTTGCACTTGTGCTGACTGTTGCTGCTGTTGTTGTTGTTCTTGCTGTTGGCTTGCTTTCGGCCAAGGCAAAACTGCACGAAACCGTCTGCTCTTCGTTTCGTTTCGCCTCGCCAGCACTTCATCGTGGTCGTCGTGGTTGGTCGTTACGAGCGCGCCGCAGCCATTGTCGCTGCCAAACGGACGGACGCAAAGAAAATAAGAAAAGCCCACGAAAGTTGTGGCAATGCGCCGCGACTGCACCTTTTGTGAAATTTAGACCATCAGTGTTAATTTAAGCACCGCTTCAACAACAGCTGCCTCCGCCAGCAGCCGCAGCAGCAGTAGCAGCAGTCGCACATATCAAGCGTCAGTCGTTGTCCGCCGTCAGCTAGAGTCAGCCATAGTCGCCGCTGGCCGCAAGGAGTTACTAGCTTAGCACCCAGCAACCAGCAGATTTCCGCAGCGGCAGCGTGTACAAGGTGGCCAGCTGTAAACCTAAATTCAAATTGCATAAATTCGCAGCATTTTTACTTCGCCGTCTATCAGCTGTTTGCATCGCTTGTGTTTGTTTGGTTTGGCGCACACATACACTGAGCCAGGATTATGTGACACGTGACTTCGAATTTTCGAACTATTTTTAAATATTTATGTGTGAGTGTCATATAGTGGCGAGCGTAGCACGTGTACCGTAGTACACCTATAACAGTGACGCATTTTTATTCAAGAAAATCATCAATAATTTCATTTCGAAAAAAATGCATTTTCCAACATTTTCGAATTACATAAACAGCTGCCGCACAAATAGAACCCTTGCCCCATGGCACAGACAGATCGGACTCATCCACTTGCCCCGCACACACACACACACACACTAACCAACATTTCGTTGTTCATTGCGAATTACGCTTATGCAATGACATAATAGATGCACCTTTTCGTACATTCAAACATATGCACTCACACACGCACACACACTCACACATACATATGAACATGCTTATTTAACGCTGCTATTTTTGCTGCTCGCTTTCAATGCATTTTTTCCCATATGCTGTGTGTTTTTGTTGTTGTTGCTATAAATGCGTGGCTGTTGCCACTTTTACTATGTGCCACTAACATACACATATGCACACAGGCGTGCACACAGATTCAAAGCATTGCACAGCTAAATTTAAATCTTTTGCATGTACTAAAAAAACATAATAAGTAGATTTATTTGCAATTGCAATGACAGCAAATGCCAAAACAACGCTGAAAACAACAGCAACAACAACAACTAGTTTTAGTGTTGCATTAGTGTGCAAAATTTATTTTTCGCACTCTCTACTGCTCACAAACATATGCATTTATAGACACATACACACTTATAGACGAGTCTGTAAAAAGACATGTGCAAAAAATGCAGAATGGTAGACAACATGTGTTGGTGTCAATTTGTTTAAACAAGCAGCAGCTATAACAGCAACAACATATACAGTGAAGAACAAATCTGTTAAAAAACGATTTTTTTCAATTCGCTAAAAATGGTTTCCCATCACTTTTTTTGCATTTCAAAATTGATTCGAAAATTCTAAATTTCTTAAACTAAAAGAATGAACTTGTTACTTTCTTCAAAGACCATTTTTTAAAACTCTTTAATTTTAGAAATAGATCCGAAAATTGGAAATTTGTTAGCAAAAAGTGTAAAAATTTAATATTTCCAAAACCTGCTTTAGGCTCAGTAAGAGAGATGATTTTATTAAGCCTAGATTAAGTTCAACAATTTGTGAACATATCAACGATCAAAACAGTTCCGACAGTATAAACATAAACTTTTAATGATTAAGTACGATGTAATGGGCAGCACGAAATTGTATGAAAATATCATAATTTACAAGAAATCGTCTGATTTTTTTAATGTCATATCTGAACTGTACATAATTATTAAAACTACTTTCGCCACTTTGCTGCTTTTTCCAATTAATTTATACAATTTTTTTAACGTTTATACGAGGTTAACCAATTTTCAAATTTCTATTTTAAATTGGTGTGCGCAACCAATAAATGCTTCTACTTCAAGCTATTAGTTGTTTGAAAGCTATTACAATTTACATTATGAAGTCTCTGTTGAGGTTTTCTCGGCGGAATCCGAAGAAGGTTTCTAACCGTGCTCATATGAGCAAATAACTACAAATATTCTTGTTGTATGCTTATATTTTCACCAGCACCGGCACTGGCAAATATTTTTACTAAAACCGAAGTCTTGAAAATTCTATGGCAAAATATGATGTCAGATTTCATGCCATTCATATCGCAAATAGACAGTTGTTGTTTTTCATCTGGCAATAATTTCGCATAAAGTTAGCTAACAATTTGAATCAATGTGTTCTGAATATAATATTTAAGAAAAAATGAAATTCTTTTCCCTTAAAAGAAACACAGTTTCATGTCTGCTTTGTGCACATTTTTGCTCCACAGTGTATTTTCACTGCTAACACAGCCACACGAGCAACTCATTGCAGCTCACAGATAATTTTGTATAGCCAGCAGAGCGGCAGCATATATGTAGGTACTCAGCTTTTGTTGTTGCTATCGCCAGCGATCTTGTTGCTGTTATTGTTGTAGTTGCTGTTACCGCATTTGCCAGCAATTGCTGCCGGGCATGCAATTTTTTTGTTCGTCTTGCTCACTACTTAAAAGAATCGTGTGCATTTGCCCAGTTGTCTACTTTTTTCGTTCGTGCACTCACACACTTTTGCAGCACAACAACAATTTCGACAGCGATACCATTTTGAACATGCATACACATGTGTGCACATTTTAGTCACTGATTATTAATTTCAGCCGACAAACATTTTTCCAATTATTTCGTTGCTAATGCGATACCTGCCTGCGCATAAGCATTGTTGTTGTTGTTGCTTTGTAGATTTTGTTGCTGTTGTAGTTGGCATGAGCAACAGCAAAATGTGAACAACATTAGGGCTGTGCTGCTATTTTTCTATGACTCAATCAAGAAGCTAAAAGTTTATAATAAAATATGAAACTGCTGAACTGTGTTGTTGCAGCTAAATGCTGCTGGTGACCTTTGCGTCGTCAGCCGCTTTACGCGAAACGGGTTTTCCGCGCGTGTATTTTTCCAAGTGCATCACGCGCCACCGTAACCGGTCTTCGTAGCTTCGTAGCGAGTTGCGGCCCACTAATTCCCATACACTCTGATTTCTATTGCAGTCACCTTGACCCAAAGTTGGAAAACGCTTTGTTTGTGACATAACCTACAACTTGCATAACTTTGCTCACTGCACACAAACACATGCATACATGCCGTGGACACGTGTACCATTCATACATACACAAGTGCTCTGTAGCTTGCTTTATTATTAGCTTTCATACAACAACAGCGGCGCTCACAGAAATATCTTTTTTTTTGGGTAGGGGATTTGGTTTGGGACGGATTTTCAAATATAATTCAAACGCTCAGAAGAGTATACGAGACATTATCTTTGACATAAAGAATAACAGCAATTTTAATGAAAATCAGGACTCCCTTAAGGACTCTCCCACGGGTTAGCATTTGCATCTGTCCACTTACACGATTTTTGTTGTTTCCCATAACCTCGTAATTTTCATCTCATGCGACTTGCTTTATTTGCCACTAAATTGCATAGGAAATTGCTTAAATTTGTAGCATGCTATTTGGTATGAGATAAATTTCATGAGAACAAAGTTACAAGTTACGAGTCAATTGCAATGCATAATTTTGTACACTTACATTTATGCAATATCGACAACAAAATATAGAGTTCTATTTAGCTCCTATTGTTTCATATTGCAATGTAATTAAATTCTATTCACATTTTTTAAGCTCAAATGATATTTTATGACTTTAATTACTGGCGTATTTTGCCGAGGCAGTCAGAGGCAGTAGCAGAAAGTATCAATTCATACAAAATATTGAATTGTGATTTTGTGATTTACAACAAAATAGTGCAATTAAATTGTATGAAATCATTTTAGTCGGTTCCTTCCATTCAATTCGGAAATACCCCACCCCTTAAATTGCAGCTATACTTAATTGGGCATTAAAATTTTTTATATTCTAAATAAAATCCGGCACAATCTTCAAGCATATTTGCCGTATTCGGAAACATATTAATCTTTTTTTTACAGAATGCAAGCATGCAAAAGCCCTCTTGTTGCCCCTTTGCACAGCGAATTCACTTGGCGGTCTTTTTCAATAAGATTAGACTGCAGGCAAAGGGGCAGTCGGAAGGGCAGCATTTACCCCTCATAGGGGGAAGCGTGCTTCAGCTGTTCAGCTGTGGCAGGCCATAGAAAAGCGTGCTTTGTTTGTCATTTGAGCTGAGCAAAAGCAATTTGAGTTAAAAGCCGTAAAATGCAACACACACACTCACACTCACTCACACGCACTTGCGCATACACACAAGCAAAGCACAAAATTTCGAGTGCACAAAAATGAAACAATAACAAATTCACAATGGCTTACAACGGCTTGACCTTGCGCGGTTTTAGCAGCTACATATGTATGTATGTATGTATTTCAACAAAAGCAACAACAAAAACAAAAGCAACAAAAATTCCAACAGATAATGAAAAAGCACATAAAAGAGAGAATAGATAGAATACAACTGCAGTGCTGCTCATATTTAGAAGGCGTGGCGGGGGCGGCAGCGGGTGCCGATAGCTTTATAATTAAAACAAAAAGCAATAACAACTACAGCTATATATTGCAACAAAAGTATATGACTGTGCCATAAAGTGTTTGTGCATCGGTGCATGTGTGTGTGTGTGTGTGCTGAAACGTTTTAGTGCTGATGACGTTGTCAGAATGTATGCGTGTGTTTGTTTGTGTGCGGTGCTGAGGGCTTTGAAAAATGTGTTGGATTATTCATTTTCTTATGCCAAAATCGAATTGCACTTTACACACACACACACAAGCAATAATATCACATGCTTTTACACACATACACAATTCCAACAAGTAAACACACTCAGACAAAATATTTTAGAAAAATTCTTGATTTTTTTTACAAATGCTAACAAATCGAATGCATTAAAAATTCAGTTATAAAAAAGTAATGCAACCAAAACTCGTTGTTAGTCAATTCAGCATTGCGTCATAACTCTTAGCACATTTGCTTGAACTGTTTAAGTTTCTTTGCATTTTTTTCCAATTGAAATCGTTTGTCGTTGATCGCTTAGAAAAAAAATATTAGCTAATTTCTTGTTAGGATTGCATCATTTTTTTAGAAATGCTTTAAAGCAGCAGGTTTTGTAGCTGTTGTAAATTGTGGCGAATTTTGTGGGATATATTGGGGGAAGGACGGGGTAGGCTAATGCTAAGATTTTCAAGATTTAATGAAGAATTCGAGAAGCTGCCCTTTTCTACATTTCACTTTTGATTTGAGCATGAAATCAATGTGACGTTAGGTTTGGTTTAGCTGGCTGCCTAAAAAGGCAACGCATAGACATTGTTGGGTCCTTAGCGATGCCAGTTGGAGTTCCGTTTAGCAATGTTCAAAGTAATGATGAATTCAATATGAACTGCAATGATCGAATTCGATTTCGATCGAAAGTGAAATGTGGACCATAGCAGACTCCAAATCCTAGCAAGCAAATCTGAAGACACACCAAATCGACCCCCTCCCCCCCTAAGATGTATGCGATTTTTTTGAGCAGTTCAGTGGGGAATTCTTTTAAATAGCATTCGAAACTGGTTTGTTTTGCTATCTGCGGCATCGCATATTTCCATTGTGCTTATGTACGTAAGCAGCGCTATAAAAGCCGTTAATAAGAAGCCAAGTAAGCCAGACTTCCTTCCACTTTCGTCTCAAAATACAAAATACAAACTGCCAATCTGGTTCAACGACACAAAAATCATTTTAAATTCTTTTTACGTGTATGTATTCCATGTAGACTTTGCGCGCATAAGATTCTGTCATTATCAATTTCAGTTTTTAAAATTTTTGATTTTCCGCTGCCTACAGCAAACATTATTTTTTTTTAAATAGAATAGATTTGTACGATTTTTTGTTATTTTCTGCAACATTTTTTTTTTCTGTGTGTACTACACTTGCGCCGACAGTGCCGGAACATGTTAAAGAAGCATGATTTCGCCGTAGAACGTTCGCCCGGACTGCGTGTCAGCCGTGAAGATAGCAAGTATGAGAGCGCGCTGTTGATATAAATCGTTAACGCGTTTTTATATCAGCTCATACCAAAAACGAAAATACAAAAAGCGCACTCAACTGACGCAATTTCTGAGCATCGTTTTTATAGTAATTTCGTATTTCGTTCCACCACTTCAAAACTTTACATTTCGTAGAGGAATTGCTTCGAAATTATGACTATGCCAGCTTTTCGTTGTCAACCTACAAGTGACATCATCATCATCATAATCACTTGCATTGTTGTAGGCTGTGTTGTTGTTGTTACTTTTTGAGCTTGTGTAATTTCGAAATTTTATAAAAAATTTGTTTATTCTTAAATTTTTTGTGATATAAAGTTCGCTGGCTGGAACGGACGGACGGAGAGAAAGACCAGGGCTTAGAATGAATTATCGTACCATTTTTTGGGATTCGGGATTTTTGAAGGAAAATATAGCGGGATTTCGGCATGCATTTTTTTAACAAGGCACATAAAACATTTACATTTTACCAAATTTGTGCAGGTCAGCAGGGTTCCAGCCAGAAAATGTTGTTTGGGAGGCATGTCTTTCACTTGATAAAGTAAAATGGCGATAAATATTTGTGGCCACTAGAAAAATAGGGAAGGAGCTTCAAGAAAAGTTAAATATATCTTTTTTCATACTTAAAAGTTTTGTTTCATGAACTTGTAACGTTTATTTAATTCAAATTAATTCCTACTTGTGATGTTCATTGAAATTGATTGAAATTTGTTGTATTGTATTCAGAAAGCTAAAAACTGTGTAAAAAAAATTGCGGTCCCAAGATTTTGGAATTAAAATTGATATTACGAAATTGTAGGCATTACAAAAACGTTTCGGGAATGACAGCCCTAGATAGGGCAGACAGTTAGTACGAACGGACGGACGGACGTGCTGATAAGCACGCAGACAGTGGCTGGCTTTCGGTGTTTACTTTTACGTGTCCATGGGATTCCAATAGAGTGGTGCGTTGCTATTCGTACTTTGCCGTTGTCTATGCATTCGTTTATTTTCTTTGGGGAATTTGCGAGCGTTGGCGCGACTACACGACAGATCGGCGGACCGGTGGAATCTGCATTTTTTTAAATGTAAATAAAGACGAAATTTTTTTATATTGCTGCCCCCACAACTTCTGCTGCTTCTCGCCTCAACTTATCTTGTTGTTGCTATGCTTTTTCGATGGTCATGTTTTTATGAATCATTTCACGCAAATAATTCCTTTTTTCGCGCTCAATTCACGCAAACGTGAAGCGGCAACACGCCGGCTTGAAAATTTCACAGTTTTCTTTAATCTGCAATTCGAAATCAGCTTCTCTTTTTTTGCTGCTGTTGCTATTATAATAATTTTTTTAATATGCCTGCATAAAATATTTTGTATTTATAAAGCGCTTTCTCTTAATTAACTCGTCACGCCGCTGTTATCGCGGTCGTCTAATTTCAAATTTCCTCAGTTTAGTTTTTCTTTATTGCTAGCTGCGCTCTGTTGTTTTCGTAGATTTCCATTTCATATAGGCTGATGCTGTAGCGGCATTATTGTATATGTGTTTTCTTAATTTGTATTTTGTATGTATGCATACACATATATTTCTTATGGATTGTGCTTTATGCACAGATATTGGCCCACATTAAATTCAACTTTTTTTCACTTTTTGCAAATTCTTTGGTTAATTGCCAAAGCCGATGGCGTGTTTACTGTGCTGATATCACTTTCATATAGTAGGTATCTCTTTTGATGGCGCACTTGCACATACATGCATACACATTTACACATATGTATATACATCTACTACAATCACTTTTGCATCATAAAGTGATTAATTGAAGGCATTAATTGACAGTTTAGTTATTCGCTAAAGTCATGTTTGATCAGCTTGCATCGAAATGCTCATAAAAAAATGGTGAAATTTCTTTAAATAAAAGCAATGTCAGCAAAATGTTTATAAGCGCATTTCTCTTAATTCTCTTATTAAAAGGTGTGAAATACTACACGACTATGAGAGATTTTCTAATACAATTCTAAGCAACTACTAGCGAAGCGCTAAACATTTTTCAAAGCAATTCCAACAATTTTGGAATTTTTTTTGGTAAATTTGTAAATCTTTTTAGCTTACATTCTTGAGTAAAATAATTATTGATTAAACCATTTTAAATTGCTTAAATACTTTGTCAATTTATGAAGTTGTTTTCATCAATGTGATTTGGACTTAGGAACCTGTCTTTATATAGTATAAAAGCGGCTATATCCTTCATTCATGCAGTGTGCAATTCTTCTAGATTTTTAAAGCAAGCACTTTCAAAATACTTGGCCCTGTTTCTTTGAAGTGTTCAAGAGGTGTGTTAACGTTTCAACTTCTGTTTCTTTACTACAGCTTTATATGTGCGTCGTAGAGCAGAACAAGCCAAATTTGGGTTAAGGGCAAAAATTACAATTTTCAAAGAGAAACCTTTCAACATTTTCATTTTCATATAATTTTGCTGTTAAGAGCAGCATTCGTCTTCACATTTATTAACAATTATTTTAATTTGAAAAAGAAAAAGTCCTTTGATGCCTTAACCTTTGTGGCAAGTGTGCATGTAAATTCATAAATACGTAACTGCATATGCTGGTATTAGTGCTGCACTCATGCACATTGCTGTGTGCGCCATTTTGCAGATACACTTTGCTGCGACCTTCAGTAGAAAAAAGTAAAGGTCAAATAATGCAAGTTTCTTGCAAGCATGTGCCAAGAGTATGTATCTGCCGCTGCATGGGTGTGTGCATGTATGTGTTGTATAGCGAAATTAGGTCATTGTTACATCGACCCAGTTTTCTTGGTAGTTTCAACATGCTTAGGCCCGCATCGAATGTTGGCAATTGAATTGGCGGTTAGTCAATTGGCTGGGCAGGTCTCAAACAAAAAGAAAACGTAGCTTAACACTTAAAAACTTTTAAAACCCTAAGTGCCTGTTCATTGTCTGCTTTGAAAGCCATTTCGGAGATTTACGCAAATCGATTACGGGCTGTCGCGGCCATTTTCAGCTTGGCTGACTTAAGTCGACAGTAATTAGCAATTAAGCCGTTTGATTTAGCAACTTTCAGTTTGATCTGCTTTCATTGCGCTGCCAAATCGTGGCAGTTTTTATATACTAGAGCAGCACTTACTCGTTCCAATGCAACGGCTTGGCGAATCTGCTGCCAATTTTCGCCCAGTCACTTGGCAATTTGTTTCGTAACGAGTCGTAACGAAATTGGCCATTGCGGCAAGCAAATGTGGTCACTCCGCTAGTGATGTTAAATAGTGTCGAAATTTTATGTGCCTGCTCATTTGCAAGATACATTTTAATTCTTGATTTTGTCACTGTAATGTTCCGTCAGATCATGCCGTTTTTTCAAAAATGTATACAATTTAATTCGCATTTTTTAACATTTTTACAAATAAAATGCCCATTTACATTCAAAATTTTTCCTCAAACTTTAGCACGCAAATATGAATGTCAGCAGATAAAATTATATATTAAAGAAAAATTTATTGCATTTACTCCATTATGAATTAAAATAGTTTTGTGAAAATACTTAGTTTTCGATTTCTATTTAAAAGAATATTTCTTCATATCTCTACCATAATCCAAATTTAGTACCGAGCACTTTTTACAAACTCTTTTTGCTCTACCACATAAATTTAGCGCATTTTGACCAACGTGCCTATTGGTCGATAGGGGCTTTCAGCAAAAAGGGGGAAAGGGTGCAAGTCCATATTATCGATTTCGCTTTGAAAATACATCGACAAAGTGCTTAGAACTATTTATTAGCGTGACTGCGCCCACAAGAAAGCAACAGAAATTGTGCCACGCCAATACTTCAAACACACACACACACACTTATCTATCAGGTATACATATTTCGCTTGTTAGTTTAACACTTTTTCACATGCATTCGGTGCATCTATTCTACTTGCGCTGATTTTGTGCATTTTGTAAATGACTACAGCAACAAACGCAACAACAACAACCATAGCAAAAACCAAAAATAAGTATGCCATTCTGGCGGCCAGCCAAATCTCGAAATCGACAAATGCAAAAGTGCCTCGTGCACTCGAAGAATGTCGATCGTATGTTAGAGGGAAATGGGGGGTTGGTGGGTTGGGTTCTGAGTAGGTACTAAAAACGATTACAAAATGCTTTGCAAATATTTTGTATTTCTATTATTGCTTTGTATGCAAAAGCCACTTGCCCATACGCTCCTTTTAGCTAGAAGCTACCATTTATTTCTCATGAAATATGCAATAAATATTTGTCATGACACAACGGTAAAATGGCTGCAAATTGCCATTTGCAATAAAATTAAAAATAAGGACATTTTCATGTATTGCAACAAATGCAATAACAAGAGCGCTTGCCAACATGCCACTACTCGCAGATACAAGCCGAAAATGGCAAATGCCAAACAAAAGTTTAGTTATATCGTAGGGCATTTTACACACACAAGCGATTAAGGCAAGTGGCCAATTTTGTGCTAGCTTCTGGTTGCTACTTTTTTGCCTTTTTTGCATACTTTATGGCTCTCAGCTCCTATCCCTTTCTTCACTCAGCAAAAGTGTGCACCTATTTTATTGTTGCTTTTGTTTCAAGCACACACACACAAACCGCATACCGATGCAATTTAAATTTCACTTTCTAATAGGAAAAACGGCCGCTCACAAAGAAGTGCAAAACTAAAATTTTTCGGATGTTGCAATATTCGTCTAGTGTGTGTGTGTGTGTGTGTGTGTGTGTGTGTGAGAGATAGAGTGCAAGTGTGCATGTGTCAACACAAAAAGCAGTCAAATTTAGGCCAAGCCGACAAGCAGCCAGCTTTTTTAAGGCAGTTTCAGTTTGCTGCAGTCATCATTCAGACACTGCACATGCAATATTTTAAAATTCAAGCCATTAAGAAAACAAACAACAACAAAAACAACGACAACAAATTATGGAAAATACAAATCAGAGTGAAATGTTTTGTGCCTTTTGCATTTAGCTGACGTGGCGCAGGCGGGGCAGCGGAGTGCTGGGATTGTGTCGCTCGGGCTAGCACGCGTATAGACAGGCAGAAAGGAAGTGGGTGCGCGTACGCCTACATGCAGATACATTATGTACATCTAGTATCTAGATATGAGTTCTGTGTCAGTGCAGCTTATTGTGAGTTGTGCGTTTCGAGCTGTTGTTACAACACGCTTACAGACAAAGCAAATTTTGCACTCAAGCGCATGATTTTTATTTAAAATGTAGAATCGCAATCGTAGATTACAAAATATTTTACATTTTACAAATTGAAATTTGAAATTTCAAAAGTCCCTTAAGTTAGTCTTGTACTGCAATTGGCATGCAAAAAATGTTCAACTGACAACTGACAAATATTTTACAAATGGAAAAGTTTTTAATTCTTGCTGAGAAAAAAGTGAAAGTTAGTCACATTTACATTACAAAACAATAGTTTGCTTTTTTCGAAAAAATTGTCGCCCAATTGATTGAGTAACTATCAAGCAACAAAATTTAATATGTTCTATTGATGAATTCATATGCCACAATAATTTATTCACTCTTAAATTGCCACAAAATTTGCGAAAATCCCCAAAAATCCGAAAATCCCTAAAAGTCAGCTGACCCTAAATTTTTATAAAATTGTCTTTTACTAAGGTTTTTTCACTGGTGTGCTGTATGTATACAGTCTTTTTTAGCGTCAAGCGTTCTTCTCTATCTTTTCCACAAAAGTGGCTTGAAGGTGACTGCATTCAATGGCAATGGGAATTATTGTCTGTCACTTTGACGTGTGCTGATTCCATGCTTCCATGTCGCCTGCTTGCAGTTAGTTCCAGCTAATCAATAATTAAATTTAGCTTTATGTGTCGTGTATATATAGAAACTACTCATAGAGTTGCATTTCTTTTGCCTTGAATGTTTGGCGCGACACTTCGAAAGTGTTGACATGACATAAAAGAAATTGCCTTGAAAAAACCCCAGGTTAGCCTCCGGCTGCACATGCAATTCTTCCTTCATTAAATTTAATTGCATGTAATAAATGCCATGTAATTTCTTATCAGATACATTTTATGAGCGCAAAAACTGGTTTTCAGCTGCAATGAATTTCATGCGATAAGAAATTTCTTGTTAAGACATGTGGCTAAAATTATTAGCAATTCGCAATGCTTCTAGAGAGACGATTTTTTTCAAGGGAGAAGCCCGCCTGCAATTTTTATAAAAATAAAATCTTAAATGTCACTTCGATGCTTTTGCAAGGCTGCAATTCTAAGAAAATTCTTTCACACAGTTTTTACTTACAATCAAACAGAACTGAGTCTCGTACTGACAACGTGAAAAAATTAAGTAGGGGAGAGGGGGTTACTTTCGTCTCTTTTTTTTTGAAGGCCTATATTTCTGAAGATAATCAATATACTTAAAAACCGATTAGACTGTTACAATACCTCATTATTTAACAATAAAATGTTATACTAAAATTTCTTTGAAAAGTTCCGTTTGTATTATTTTTTTCATGATTAGTAAAAAAAAGTCATTTCGCTGAATGTGCCCCCATGCCAGGGTAGCTTCGGCATTTGGCGGGGCACTTTCGGCATTCACACTTTAAAGTACCATAAGGTGATACAAAATCTTGTTTAGACTATATAAGACATGTTTTTGGTTACATAACACGTTTTTATTATATTTTGCATTAAAAAAATTTAAAAAAAATGATGTTTAAGAGCTTCAAAAAAAGGTAGTTATTGTAAAATTTTTTTTATAAATTATTTGTTATATATAATGTTTAAAGTGCTTAGATCGACCCTAACATTAATTTTGTATGGTTACGGGAGGCTTAAGCCAGGTTCGAGGGACTTAGAAGCTTCAACTCGATTTCGATTTTTAGTACCTGTGAAGTTATATTGACGAATGTGCCCCATGAAAAAAAGACGAGTCCACCCTGGTGTCACTTTTTTTCTTTTAATTTTTTTACTTCTAATTTCAGTGCTTTATTTTCACTTAATACACTTTTATTTACACAATAATTAGTATTCAAGTAATATTAATACAATTTAGATTGAAATAATGATATATGTACACCGCAAACTTCTTACGTTACCGACCTGAATATTCGGGAACGAAGCGCGAAAACACAAAATCAAATGTAACTTTATCAGCAGTTCAGATAGAGATGGCAAACTTTGTGAGGGATACTTATGCTAGTTATGGGTTAGTTTTTACTAATAAACAGTGATGTCCGATGACTCCTTCATACCGAAATCGCCTTTAACGAATGTACCCCAAGGACGAAGGTACCCCCCTCTCCCCTAGTTGTTGAAGCTGATTCAAGCTCATCTGTCCTCTACAAAGTCTCAGTGGCAAAATGCTTATGCCCAATTTCTTGACAGAAATTTTGTCAAGTAAAAAAGAAATAGAACCTCAAGCTGCAAAAACCATTCAGAAAATGCCTTAGCTACTTCACGTGACACAGTTATGAATTCTGCGTGAACACGAGCATGACGTATGAGCAGAAAAACTCATACGTGATCTGGGTACTAGCGGCATTACGCATTCGAAAATAATTAAATACATGAAAACTGACGCAATTTCAGCAAATAATTGCGACACGTTGTGTAGCGGAGATCTGGCATATAAAGATAAAAATAATACGCTGTTAAAAATTGAGCACGCCAACAAACTTGATACCAAAATTTAGTCCTTAGAGAAACTCCTTTGTGTAATGCTTTAATATTATTAAATTGATTTGAACTTTGAATGCAGAATTGCTTTAGATTGCAGAAACAATCAAACTCACATGTCAACCAACTATTTTTCTAAGTGTACTTTACAAAGGAAACTTGTTAGCCTTAAAACTTAATTAAACTCTCACTTCCGCGCCGACATTTCTAACATTTAACAAAATTTTCTCGGCTTTTTCTCTTCGCTTCAGAGAAAAAATGTTACGCTAACCCAATTTCTTTATGGAAACATTTTATTTTATTTTATTTTAGTTGGTGGGAAGCGCAGGCAGTAGGGGAACTGGAAGTTGTTAAATGAGAAAAAATTGGTACCAACCGAAATTTCGTGTTGCAATACGTACTAATGAAGTGGCCGGCATTTGTTAATGAAACTATTACCACATTTAAGTGATTGCGGCCAAAGCAAAGAGATTAGCACATTATGTGTGCATGTGTGTGTGAGACATATGTACATATATACAAATGTGCATGTGTAAAGGTCGCCGCTGCTGCTCTTTTCATTTGGGCATTCGCTCTTTTCTAGTCTGCTGCTACTTCTTGCTTCTTCTTCATCTTCGTCTGTGGCTACTTTTTAACCTATTTTCTACACATCATAAATTACTTAAGGCCATAAAGTGGCAACGCCAGCGTGGCGTGTCGATTTGTGCGCACAAAAGGCGCTTAAAACGATTTTTAAGCGCAACAGCCAGCGGCCCCTTCCGCACTGCGCCCTGCCCACACACTTCCTGTTCCCCCATACTGCCCGTCGGCGCAATGTGGCTAAGCGCTCGTGTCCATTGTGATAATTAAGTTAATTGTTTGTTATTGTGTTGGAATTAGAACTTGAAAATTGAGCGCTCGCGATTAAAACGCATTTTGTCGCTCGTTCGCTCACTCTCGCTCTCTCTTTCTCTTGCACTCACGCCATCTCTTGCCATTGTTTGTCTTGCTCTAGCGATTCGCTTTCATACTTCGTTTGTTTCAAGCACGATAAATTACTTTTCATTTTGCCTCGCTCCCTCTGCCCCTCTCCGTTGTGTGCTTATTTCTATTTTTCGAAATTAAGCACAAGTCATTTCGGTAGCATCGAAAAACGCCGCTTCGAATGTTTTGTTAGTTTTTTCCAGCACTTTGCTTGTTGTTGTTTTAGCAGCTCTGTTTTTCCAGAGCGGCCAAGCAGCTTACAAAAGCGCGGCACGTCCTTGTGCCTGAGGGCGTATGCGCAACATGCAATTTTCGCCTGTGTTCGCTTGACCTTTGCATTTTTTGCAATGACATTGAAAGCATTCTCAGCTAAAGCAATTATTTGCTATGCTCGCTGTTTTTATTGTTGTTGTCACGCGTATTTTCACAAAATGTAAAAGCCAAATTGTCACAAAATACATATGAAAAATTTGAAAATATAATGAGAAAATGTCAAATGCTCAGCGGGCGGCAGGGATTTGCGTGTGCGTGTATATTGAGCAGACTGATTGACAAAAGATCGCTCGCCAATGCTGCCAAGAGCTTTAAATAAAGCATTTCTATACAATCTTCTCGAAATTTGGGAGGTCTTCCTCGGTGCTCTACAATTTTGGCACTAACTTTATACAGGATATTCTGTCTCAAAGGGATTATCCAGAATAAGTGGAACCCTCTGATCGTGATAAAATCAAGACAAGCTTATGGGTTGGTGGAGGGAAGCGGGTTTATATCATTGCAGCTTAAGTATGAGCATATCATGTGTTGTTAAGTAACTTTACGTTCTTCTACAATTATCGCAAGGGGAGCTCTTCGAAAAAGCTTTGAGCTGCAATTGAAAACTAATTAAAAAGCAAATAGAAACAATTTTTTCTAGTTTTCAAAACTGCTTCCAAAAAATAACTTCAAACGCAAACTATTTTTTCGCGATTTTTTCAATTTTTGCTCAAATTATTCGAAACGTTGTGTTTTAATACTATACCCTACAACAGGAGTGGCCAACCCGCGGCCCGTCATCAAAATTTTTCCAGGCCATCTTTCGGCCATTTTCGAACATTTTCTATATATGCGGCCCGCGAGATCAAGTTTCCTTGAAACATTTTCGTATGCCTTTAATGTACAGTTACCCAAAAATTGTAACACGCGCTCGATTCTGCTTTAAATCCAAAGAAGGCCACTTCGAATTTTGCTTGCGCTCGAATTCATTCTGCTAGAGCTGCTCTCATCTGTATGGGTGTATGGTATGGCTGTATGGTATGAAAATATCAACGCCCACTTTCAAAAATGTTAGCTTGCATATTATATTTCAAGATTTCAGATAGTCGCATATGTATTTTTCAGTAACACAATTTCCAAGCGCTTTACACATTTTAAATCGAAGCGGAATTGTGTGTCGTTTTACAACAATTAAGGCGCTCATAGAAATATGCGAGATTGATTACTAATCGCGCGGCAACACGCCATTTTGCAGTTACCTAAATTTCCCGCCATTTTCTACAAGCACACACATATATGCATATATGTATGTATATATTTTGTTCGACAAGCACACTGCCTTCGTAACATAAAAGAGCAGTCATGTGTGCTAAGAGAGTGTGTCAAACAGACGGCGGCGACGGCGCTGATTTAAGTGCGCTTAGCGGCAACATTTTTATGTGCACATTTTTGTGTATTCTTTAGAAATGTATTATTTTTATCACCTTGTTTTTTTTTGTACTACAACAAATCGCGACATTTGTACAAATTCTATATCATGTTCGCGGCTGTTTGCTTATCTTATCGCTATTCGCTTAACAAATTATCAACTTGATAATAATTCTACAAACACAATTTAATAGAAAGCACAAAATTCATGCATTTCCAAGTAAATGTCACGCACACACACAGCAGCACATCTGTATACGTGCACTTCACATAGCTTCTTGAGAGCTTTAGGAAAACGATTTCGCTATTGATTCTGCCGCCTAAACCAGTTCCAAATTGTGTATGCGCTATGATTAATGGCCAGTGCTGCCCACTTTTGTACCAAAAGAGAGGCAAAATTTCATTCAGAATTCAAAATATTGTAGATTTTTATATTGAAATATGCATTTCATGTATGGAAGTGCCTTGAATCCGTTTATAACAGTAGTAAATGGCTAAGGTTATATAAACGCCCTAAATCCTAGCACTAAATTAGTGCCTCTTCAATTAAAAAACAGCACGATATGTCAGAAATTGCCTGGATTGATTTGAGTACGTTTTCAATTTGTAAACTAATTTCTGATTTTAATTTCGATGGAAAGTGAAATATGAAATGTGGCGTTATATTTATTAATACACATTTACATGAGTAAAGTTAATTATTTCTTAATATTTTACGAAGATAAATTGTCGATATGTCCTGTTTCACTTCCACATTTCACTATATTTATAATGGAAACTAATTTTGTGTATTTTCCAAAAATAATCAATTTGATCATCAGCTGACAAATAATTTGACGTTGACTTCAGCCATGATATCAGCCTTCAACCTTTTTTATACGATTGGAAGAATTTTCTACAACATCAAAATTATGTTTATCCCGGTAGAATTTTCAGCCGATAGGCCGGCGAATCTTTTTCTTATCCGAAAAATAGTTTTGAGAAAATAGTCTTGTTTTTATAAGCTTTATATTAGGTTCACTTTCCGCGGTATGTCTGTCGTCAAATCTAGTAATCAATTTTTCACCCACAAATATTTTATTAACAATTTTTTTGATAATTGAACAAGAAATAAAGGCCAACAAAAATTTACCGATTTGCTTTGTTATTGCTTTTGTTATACACTCAGAAATGCACGAAATACAAACATGTACTCATTTGTGCTCCCTACTGTATGTAGACCAATATTAACATGGGTCTAGACATGGGTTGAGATATGGGTGTAGACATGTTTTGAAAAACTTTTCGATTTGCTTTGTTATTGCTTTTGTTATACACTCAGAAGTGCCCGAAGTACAAACATGTACTCATTTGTGCTCCCTACTGTATTTCAATCGGACAAGTGCAAACTGCAACAAGCTGGCAACACTGCTTGCAGTCAGTGCGAACCTGACAAAACGCGTTAGCACTTTTCTTATCAATTGTTGATTTTTGTCGTTGTTGTGTTATGTTTTAGTAGCTAAATTCCAAGTCGCCGCTCACAAAATTACGCTGCCGCGCTTATCAACAATAAAAAGTCAAACGAATTCACTTAGTTTTGCTTATCATACAGCTCAGTCCTCACAGCTCACAGCACTTCCAGCCGCCCCAAATCAAAATCCCGCTCGCTTTTCACATACAGACGAATGACATATTTTTTTCGCAGATGTGCGCGGTTCATTGTACCCGCTGGCACTTGAATATATTCACATGTGTAATGATAGCTCATGATTACGTGTCGGCCATAATTAATTTAGTCAAATGATATTTGCATGTTATAGGTTTTGTTTATTTTTGCGTCAGAAAGAAAATGCGTCACTTGACGATTTCACGTATGGAAATCGGCACTCACACACAGAAATAAACTAATATTTAAATAAAATAAAAGTCACTCCAACCAACTTAGGGCCAAACAAACACAAACGCGTGCCCTGCTTAACTTCTTGCGCTTGACTCTGCGCGACAGCGACACGACGACTTTGAAATCGCGCTGCTGCTGCTACTGCCGCCGTCGAACGCGTTTCTGCAACGAAAAACGCCAGCAAATCGCGCGTCGTCTATGTGCAATCGCGACTGGCTTGGCTTCGTCGGTTCAGTTCAGTTCGCTTCGCTTCGACTCTGTTCGATCTGACTCTGTTTGGTTCTTGTTTTTGTTTTTGTTTTCACTCGTTTGACTCAAGGTTCCTATGCAAGAAGTTTTGGAGTGCGTGTCAGGAGTGCATTTGCACAGGGTTTTAAGAGTAGCTTGTAAATGCACTATCTGGTACGACACGCCATGACGGACGATCTTCCGCCAGCAAACAAAATCGTGTTGTGCGCCAATGAAATGAAAATATGCAGTTTTTGTACGCTGAGTTTAACTACGCCATAAGTTCAGTGTTAGTGATTTAAGTCTGTATTTAAGTTATTTACTTATTGATTTAAATATTTATTTATTTTCTAGCGATTGCCATTTTACATCTAAGATTTATGAAAAAAGCGAAAGAAAATAATAAAATGAATTTATCGAAAATTAATTATTTGTGTTGTTTTAATATGAATTACATTCGACAGCTCGGTTCTGAAGCAGAATAAAAACTAAGATGAGCCGATTTTTAACTGAACAGTTGACTTCAACATGTTCACTATCCATATGCTGTTAAAATTTGATATCAATCGTACATTTGATCTAAAGTTGTAAATTAAAGTATACCTTGCACACCAGCATAACAACATTAGATCGATTTATTTTCGGAAAAACATCGTAACCAGAAAACTATAATACTTTAGCTAACGAAAGAAACAAATTTAAAATTCAAAATTGTGTAGTAAATGAAAGTAATTGTGCTAAAACCATTTGGTACCTTTCGTTTTGCGACTTGAAGTCACTCCCAAAAGTCAATACTTTAAGTGCAACTGCCGCCACTACTATTTGAAATGCTCTTACGAGAAAGAGTAGCTTCTCCACATGCATTAGTGCTGCGTAGCACTGAGACGCGCACTAAAAAATTAAGCAAACATACTACATGAAAATTGTAATAAAAGTTAAAAAAATTAAATTCAGTTAGGAGAGCGATTACAAATCATCGCATCGGCTCTAGAGCGAGAGGTGTAGAGGTGTGGCATGTAGCATATGTACTTCAGAATTTAAGATTCACTGGCAATTTACCAGTACCGCTCAAATGAGTAGTAGTCCAAAAAAAATTAATATATGCTCGAGTGCACTCTACCTCTTTCTCCCTAATATGCTAATCTGAGGTATCTACGATTCTACGATGTACTCGTATTGCTTGGTAAAACTATAGAAGACATCAAATGAAGATTACTTTGAATTCGCAATCGAGTGTAAAATAAACCAAACTATATTTACTGGCATATTACATGCTTTAACATCGAGAATGGCATCATTAGAAAAGTAAAGTATTTGATCTCCTCCGAAAAAATTAAATTTTCAAACAGCCATACCCCTTAACGGTGTCTGCGATATCTAGCAATAGCATTGAAGGCGCCGCGGTCGCTCAGTGAACTAACTGCTTGGTCGCTGATGCGGGAGGGCCTGGGCTCAACTCTCAGTACGGCACATAACATCTAATGAAAAGAGAATTTGTTTTCAAATTGTTTCTTTGCGCGGCGCCACTTTTCGTGATGAATTGGAGACTCTCCGAGAATAATCTTTGCCATGATAAGCTTTCTCAACCCATTTAGATTCGATTAATGTAGGTCCCGTTAATTTATGAAAAATATAACAAGCACACACAAGTTAACGCAAGAAAGCTAGGCCTAAGCCCACACGGCCTATTGTGCCAATCAATTATTATAATTATTATTATTATTGTGCTAGTTTGAAGAGATCTTATCAGAAGTGGACTCGCTACAGCCTCCGCGAATTGAGTTTCTGGCAACGGCATCGCACTAAAGCGGGGTGGGTGGGCATCTTGTCCTTGAAATTGTTTATTTATTAACGATGATCTTTTTCAGTTAACTTTACAAACGCAGATTATCTTAATCTTAAAATGAAGAAACGTAGATAACTTTTAAGAGTCGCGAGAACTTTTATAACTCAGCCAAGCTAAGACATTTGGAACTCTTCAGTCGTATATTTGCGTTTAATATTTTAATATTGAATTCTGTCAAAATATGCTCACTTAGTTAGTTGTCAAACCAAAAAGCCCCTGCTCCAATTCACAATTTGTTCGGTGTACTTTTTGAATTTTGGTCTTTTTCAGCTTCTCAGCTTTTTGAGATTTCAGCATTTTCGGAACGATCTGCGTGTGGAACTGGAATGGCGCCGGCAGCAAAGCTCGTTGCATACTTCCTAGCATAATTGGCAACGGAGCTTTAGCAGCATAGTGCACAACATAAAAACGCAACAGATGGCGCCAGCCGCCAGGCAACAGATGAGAAGATGGCTGCCAGTTCCGGTGAAAAGCTCAAAGCGTTGAAATTGGTGTAACGAATTTTTAAAATGATTTTTGGTTTTTATTACAAATCCACAAGGTATACAAAGTATAAGGTAAGATGAGATGAGCACCTGTAAAATGTTAGTAATCATTGGTTGAGGAATTTGAATTCGGCTGAGGCGCTTTGGCAGTGTGGTTAGCTGGTTGTGTGGTCTAGCTGCCAACGCAATCACAACCACTATCTTCACTGCCGCCGCGACGAGCTGTGACAACGCATTCAAATCTTAATTTTTTTTAAAGAATGCTATCAGAAATTTGTATAACTTAAAATCTTGTTGTTTAGCATAAGTAATTTTTACACGCTTAAAAACTATATCCGGAGGTCGAGTAGAGATGATTTTTGCGCTGTAATAATGGTAAGTGGTTTGCGAATAGCATAACTCAGCATGTTAGAAGTTGAAAAATAAAATTCCTCATATTACACCCAGGTACCTTAACCCTAGAGAGATAACCCTATTGGAAGTTACGGAGAAGATAACCATACGTCTGTGGGACGTATCATAGTTTTTCTTTATGGTGACAATATTTTTGGAAATATTTTTTACCTTTTTGTACTTACATGGATTCTTCATATATTTCCTTATTATTTAAATGCATTTTTGGAGAAACTTTTTTTTAATATGTAACAAAAAATCACATTTTCAGTATTCTTATAAAATAAACAAAAAAATCCAAGTATTTTGTAAAAGGAACTGCCGTTTTCTTAAAAACTAAAATGAACACATTTTTTTCGCTTTTTAAGCTTATTTAGATATAACATTTATGATAAATAAAAAAAAATATTAAGTGTGGTCAAATCAGGTACAAGTTTTGCACACTTCATTTTTATGTTCCCCGCATATAGTCTTAGTACATTTTACACACACCATTTTAGACATACGCCTTATTTTTGAGGGGCAATAGGAACAGTATCTTTTTTTCTTTGGTTCAGGTTCTTCTCTGTTTCCATTATTGTCTCTTTCAACCTGTTGAGGCAATGCATTTTTTATATTTCGCTTCAAAGCGTTACTCAAACTAGGAGCCTCCAAGCGCTTTTTCATCCATGGCGATGTCAACGAAGTGGATAAAGCTTTCATATAATTTCTTCGACTAGACGGTTTTTGGTTTCGAGACTGTAGGTTGTGGCAATAAATAACGTATGATTTACATTGTCTAGTAGGACCTCTTGCCGTTCGAACAATGTTGGATAAAGAAACTCTGCCAGCGTTTTTACCTTTCGACGTTGTCCAGCAGTACTTACTTTTGCTTCTAATAGTTGGTTCAGAAAACGTAAGAATACGGCTATCTGAAGAAGAAACACAATTGGAAGATCCTGTAAATTGGTCTTCCAATAAAGCTGTGTTGATATCAGGATCTTCACTGGCGATTTGCTCATCTTCGACATCGCTCTGAACATCATCTTCAAATAATTCATCTTCTGTTTCACTGCTATCAGATGATTCCGAATCGTCCGATAAACCTTGCAAATACGCACTTATTTCTGTGTCATTTAAGCATCCATTTCGGGCCATTGTTCTTGGTTTAACTAATGAAAAAACGAAATCACGATCAAAAAAAATTTATTCGAATTGAGTGTAAAAGTCACACAAAAGCTAACCATACGTCTCCGAGACGTATGCGATCGCCAAAACTCAAAGAGTATCGAACTTACCACGACAAAATAACCACCACCGGCAAGCTACTGTAGACGACTGGGAAAAACAAAAACAGCAACGTGTTGCAAAAACATTCGAGAGAGGGAGAGCGAAAAATTAAAAAGGCATACGTCTCTCAGACGTAGGTTATCTCTCTAGGGTTAATGCGCAAAAAGTCAACAGAGGACAATTTAACCTACAAATTTATTTTAAAGCTTTATATTTATCTTGAACATTTTTTCCGAAACTGCACGGATACTACAAATGATAAATTACAATCTGGCTTTTTCAGGATTTTACATCATCCGGATGGACCTTTTGTCTTGACGACCCCCTGGTGAAATTCAGAGCAGATCTCGTAAAGCACGTTAACCTTGAAAAACCCTTTTTAGTATTTTTCCTGGCATTTTCAATAAATGAACTAAAACGACCCATGATAGAGGAAAAAGGGCTAAAATTCTACACATTGTAGCACATTTAAACTGAAATAAGTTAGTATTTCATACAAGGTTGTACAATAATATACAAATTTCTTGACTTTATAAAATAAGACTGTACCCACACAGCGTCGAACCCTTTGGAGGTTTTTCTATGCTTACATAGTACAATCATCCGACACAAGAATTAATTACCCTCCAAAATGTGTTGTACAGTGTTATTGCTGTTTAAAAAAATTTTCCGGAATTTTTAATTTTCAGTATAACTTTTGCTGGAACTGCCCCTATGTCAACATCTTCATGAACATCAGTGGAGCTGATTGCTGAATTCCACAATTAATTAAGACGCATCCATCGTTAACATCAAATTGATGCAAGCTTTTATCACATTCGTAGTTCATCAACGGGAAAAGAAGAAGAAGAAAATGTTCAATGAATAATATGCCGTTTGTCTAGAAATACCCGACGTATTCAAAACCTATACAAAGTGATTGGCTGCATATTTCTCACCGGAATGAACTATCGCTTGAAACGAATAAAGTGAAGACATTCCCTTTTGTTTTTTTTATATTTTCAGCAAAGAACAACACATAGCACTGTATTGTGCGCTCTTAACCCTGGAATCCTGAAGAAAGTGGTTTTCTTCAAAGTATAGCCAATTATTATAATTTTAGTCTTATTTTGTTTTTATCTTTGCTCGTTTTCTTAAAAAAATTACTTTGAATTTAAATATGTGAAATAAAAATTTGTAAAAACGGAATTTGTCTTTTTATAAACCGATGTGAACGTTTCGGAGATTATATAATGGTTTTTGTGGTATAGGGGTAGGGTTCCGATTTTCAAATCTCACCCTCGTGTCTCAGTTTTTTCCCAAGAAACAGCATAAATAGTCCTTTTGTCAAAGACCGGTCAAGAAAAACACTAAATCACAAGAGCCAAAATGTATGGTAAGTTTTTCCAATAGGACAAACACTGCGAAATATGTAGCCACAACATTCGTAGGAAGCGCATCCGTTTCCAAAAAGCAGCATAATTAATTGATTAATAACTGGCACAACAGCCCGAGTAACCGAGGCCAAGGCTGAGCTTTCTCACACTGAACAAAGCAGCTTTTTATCTAACAGTGTCCTGCGGAGCCAGAGGACGTACATAAATGCTTTCGCACATTTGAATAGTTTTATTAAATAGTTAATACAAATTTCATTGAACAATGCAATTGCAAATAAATGAGTATAGTCGAATTATATATGTACATATCCGAAAAATTTCCACGATTTGTAGGAAAATTATAAGAACAGAAAATTGCGTCTGTTCAAACTCTATTATGGACGACATGGCGACATGATGAAAGAAGGCCCGCACATCTGTCCTTCTGTCCTGATTGTGGACAAGGCTTCAATGGGCCAGGTAATCTAAAGCGTCATCGCCGCATTGTGCACGAGGGTGTAAAGGGCTTCGGCTGTCGCTTCTGCCATCGTCCTCTGCAAAAGCTCAGACACTCAGGAGAGAAACCCATCGACGGTGTACGCTGCCAGAGAGGAGCTGGTTGTACAATAACGACAAAAGATGGAAGCCAAGCGGAAGGCCGAGCAAGATCGCGCTGTAATAGCCGAAGTAGCCAAGGAACAACTGAGTGAGATCCAACGGCAAGAAGCGGAGCAGGGGGAATCAACGAAATTCCGAATGAGATCATCGACCCAAGAGTGACGGGTGAATTTCCACACGTCAACACAAGCACAGTCACCAACGATGAATAAATCGAAGACACCGACCTTGCACATACGATTCAAGATTCAAACATTTCTCTTTTTGTTTAGTGTCGTTTTATAAAACTTTTCAACAATTGCAAAATAATGCAATAACAATTTCAAAAAATTTGTTTATATTTTGAATGTGTATTTTATGTATCTTTTTGCTTGTAATATTAAGCTTTTGGTGTCAGCATTTGAAAACCTTTATTCCATTGCTTCCCACAGTGTGTTCCGCGGAACCCTGGGGTTCCACGAAAAAATGTAGGGGTTGCGCGTGACAAATTTCATTTCATAAAAAAAATAACAATGGTGTTTAATATATTCACATTTTCCTTGGAAAGTTTACGATCGACCACCAAATTCAATTTCAAATTTTTAACGGTCAGCCGGGCAAGGAGAAGCGCTGTTGTTTTCAACAAAAAAAAACAACCAAAACCAAGTAAAAGGACAGACGGGCAAGGAAAAGCACTGCGATTAAATTAATTCAAATTAAAAAGAGCATCAGCCAAACAGGGCAGAAGAAGCACTGCTGTATATAAAGAGCGGTAGTAGCAAAAGCGGACAGAACTGTATGAGCCACAGAAGAGACTATCCTGTTGTACGAGCTGCCAAGCAAAGAGGTCATCCGATAATTACTCTTCGTTGTTTCTTTTGGGGAAAGTGAGTGCTGCTGTAGCACGGATTAAAAATGTTGCAACCTGATATGAATGCATCACGAACGATTTTCAAAGCCTCTGTGAGAAGCTTCCGATTCGCGAACAAACTGTCGTCCACCAAAAATAACAATGCTTCGCGCCCATTAAAATCCCGCTTCAATGGGTCTTCCTTATCTTCTGAGACTGAGATTAAAACGTCAACAATAGTCAGTTGTTTGACGAGATGTGTGCCGGCATTGCCATGGTGAAGAATGATTCGACGGCGATTGCTTGTAGCCCTAATTTTAACGAATCTCTCTGGCAAACAAATAGTTGTTTATCATTCAGAATTGACCGTTCTGTGATTTCTATTACTTACTCAAGTTGGTCAGAACGACCAGTTACCTGGTTACAACCTGACCTACTGCCTCTCACCAGGCGCCCCTGCTATTTTCTGTCATCGATCAAAAGCATTTTCAGAAGAATATTCTTCAGTATTCTTGTTAAATTTTTCCTTGCTGAAGGAATTAAGGTACGTTCGTAAATGCAACCCAGCGGTTGCACTGCAAAGCAACGCGTTCGTAAAAGCAAAATGGCGCAATACTACTGCGTGCAACGCGTTGGTAAATGCAACGGCTTGGCACCGCAGTGACAAATTTCTGCAGTTTTCGCAGTCATTATCCTACTGTTGCCGTTTGCAGAACACGAAATGGAAACGTAGAAAATGTATTATAAATGGATCGAAATTTGTTTGTCATCTTGTATAAAGATGGAATACATCATCTGGATAGGTTTTCATTGTTTTAAAGTAATTATTTACTTTCGGGATCGATCTTATTTTCTTTTTCAACAAGGTTTTTAGCACGACACATCTCTCTTTCGCTCTTTTTACCCTTTCTTTATTGAAATTCATTAAAAGACTCTCACTTCGAGTTTCACAATTATCAATTAATGCCTTAACCAAAATTTCCATCCTGAATCGCGTTCGTTAATGCAACAAAAGTTTCTGCAACCAACCTGCAAACGAAATCAGCTGATCGGGCACTGCTACTGTTACTGCACGAATTTACTGCATTTACGAACGTACCTTTAGCTTCCCTATTTTGAACATCATTGGAAAAAAAAGCCGGAAAAGAAATTTCTATGCAAAACAACACAGAGAAAACGTTTCGAAAACCAGGACAATTTTGGCCAGACGTTGTTTTCCATTTCGGGCGAAATTCAATACAGAGCCCAGTTGTGGAATTCGGCATCATTATCGGCGCACCCAGGCGTGTCGGCCAATCTGAATTCAATGGTTAGAAACAACTTGATTTCAATGATGGCACCGAATCAAATTAAATACTATCGAAGTATACGAAAAGAAAACTAACTATACGGTTTTTAAGCTGGAACTAAAATTTTATATTTGAGAAAATGAATTTCTTTTTCAAAAGTTCAATACAAGCATGGACAAAAAATACGCTTCAGAGACGAATTTACCAGTCGACAAACGCAGAGGGCCTTCGAACACGATAAGAAAAACTTAAAAACCAAAAAGGCTTGGAAATAAAAGAAGAGTAAAACGAAGTTGCATGGACATGAAGTTGGAAGAGGATCAGGTTCAGTAACAGGCAGGGAGAAGCGGAGAGAAGGCTCATTTTGTAAAAACATTCTTCATTGACGAAAAAAATGGCGTTTTGTTGTAATTTTACTTGCTTATGCTCATGTATTTTTCACTTGTTTTCAGCTTCGCTCGAGTTTGTTCGAATTACACAACTTTGCTTACAAATTATTGACATGTTTTTTAGTTTAAATTTTGCTGCTGTTGCTGTTGTTAGTTTCCATGCTTTACGTTCTATGTATAAAGAAGAAGAAGAGCTTTAATTCCCTCTCTTTGCTGCGGTGTGGTGGTAATAGAGATTCTCTGCTTTATTATTTTCATTAGAATTTGTTGCAATGTAAGTTTGTTTATTGTGATTGTGTTGTTGTTTTTATAGTATCTCTCATTTACACACTTGTAAATAATAATAATAGTATTTAAATTTATATTTTAAGTTAGTATGCAATGCACTGGTTGTTTTGTGGCAAAATCATATAAAATTATATATCTTTTTTAATATTATATTATTATAAATTACTAAATAAAGTGATTTTGCTCAACTTTCTTTGTTGAAAGAAAGCATTAGTGAAATTTGCTTTTTTTTTTACAAAAGTTGCTACTCTTAAAGGGGAAGTGGTGGGAGCACGAAAGGGTAGAAGAGTAGGAACAATGCAGTTTGTTAGTTTATAACGTGCCATGCGAACTGCAACTAAAACAAACAATAAAATTAAAAACTAAAAAGTAGAAGTAAAAATATATAAAGAGAGATTTTGGTAAATTTCAAAAATACTAAAGTAAGCAATGAGTAGTGGTGAATTTCCACAAGGCAAAACGAATTATACACTGCTTCCTTGCGCTGTGTTTGTTTGCAACGGGAGAGCGAGAGAATGACATATGATGGAGCAAAGCATTTGTGAGCGAATGAGACACGGGGGATGGATGGCATGAAAATAAAGGAAATAAAATACTCGAAAATGATGACGCATCAACTTCAAAGAAATCTCTAACATTTAGAAATTACAGTTTGAATTCAATTTATATATTACACCCGAAATGCGTTGCATTCAGTTAAAAATCCACTTTGTTCATTTTTTAAAGAAGTTTTCTTTTTAATTATTAATTCTATTAATTAAAATTATTTAATGGACTCCGTGTGTAATTGTGTTTGTGTTTTCATTTCATTCATCCTGTTTTCATTTGATTTGTGTTCATTGCGCTCTTAGCGAGTTTTTGTTTTTGTATATGTGTATGAGTGTGTGTGGTGTGTGTATGCGTGTGTGTATAATTCGTTCGTATTGAGTTAGTAGATTTTTATTATAATGATTTTCATATAATTAATATTTCAGTTTCTTTTTATATAAGTTATAATTATTATTATGTTTTATATGCTTCCTTCTTTAATTAAAAAAATTATTTCGCATGTTTTCTTGTTTTTGTTGTTGTTTTTTTAATAATTTTTTATTTTGTAGAGTGTTGCTCATCCGTTATCATCAACGCTTGAATTTCTATTCTCTTCTGTTTTAGGCTCTTCTCCACTTCTGCTTTTCCAGTGATTCTTCTCAAATTCCTCATGTTCCTTCAACTTCTATTATTTCTCAATCAAATCGAACTCATTCGTAATTAAGATGTTCCATTCACGAGCGTTTCCTTTTTGATGTCGTTTTGCATTGCATCCGCATGATTGTTGTTTCGATTTTTGGCGTTGCGGCGTTGTTTTGACGGTTGATGGTGTTGCTGCTGTTGTGGCTGCTGCTGCTGCTGTGGTTGTTGTTGCTGCTGTTGCGGTGGTGGCTGTTGCAATGGCGCCTGCAGTTGTTGTTGTTGTTGTGGCTGCTGCTGCTGCTGCTGTGGTGGTGGTGGTTGCTTATCAATGTTGCTGCTCTTGTTTGCCACATTGTTAGCATCTTTGTTGTTTATATTGGGCTTCGATCGCTCCAATGAGCTGCCACCAGCTCCGCCGCCGCCGCCGCTACTGCCGCCGCTGTTGTTTTTGTTATCTGCGCTTTGTGGCGGTTTGTTTTGCTGTGGCTGTTGGGGTTTGTTATTGGTAACACCACCGTTCGCTGCAGAAAACAATAAAAGTGGATTAGTATTACATGACAAGCCATTAATAATAAAATTAAACTTTCCAATATTATTTAGTATAAGAATCTATATAACCTTTAAATATGTAATGGATCGAACGATGCTAATATTTTATATAACTTTGAGCAAAAAAAAAGAACCTCCGCAAAAGTACTCTGTTGGCGACATCATACTCACTATTATTGGGAGCATTGCTCTTCTGCCTTCGGCGTCTTCTGGAGCTGCCCTCATACGACGAATTGCTCTCGGCTACAAAAATGCCAGATAAAGCGATTCATAAAGGAATAATAAAAGCATCGCTCGCAGTGCACTCACCTCTCTCGACGCTGCTCAATTCGCGCACCTCCTGCACATCCTCATTATGATTCTGATAATGGTTATCCCTGCCGTTCTGCTCGTTTTTGTTGAGACGTCGATTGCCGCCGCGGCCACGGTAGCCACCGCCACCGGCAGTGCCGCGATCATTATTATAACGATCGCGAGGATGATCGCCGCGGGAGTTGTAATCTTCGTCATCGCGACGTCCTGCAAGCAATGTGTAAATGTAATGAGCAAATCCAATTTCAAGCAGATCCATTGTATTACCGGCATAGTAATTACCTTGATGGTAACGCTGATTGGTACCGTTGCCACCACCTCTGCCTCTGCCACGTCCACGCGGACCGCCGCGTCCCGAACGCACCGATTCAATGTCGCTGCTATAGCCGCGTTCGGAGCGTCGTGAAATGGGGAAATTCTGCATCGAACCCATTGTGGACTCTTGTATGGCGCGCAGCTGTTGATCAATTTCCAGTTTCTCTTGACGCAGTTGCTCCACTTCCTGATTGAAGAGTGAGTGAGTGTGTGGTATCAGTATAAATTAAACACTAACTTATTGTTAAGGCATTTTACCTTCAAATGTGCCAAGTGGTATTCCAGCAGCACTTTGGCATTCGAAATACTTTCAACGGTGCCGATGAACACAAACGGTACATGACCATGCTCGCGTGGTATATTCTGGTCCTGTTCGTCATCGCCAGCGATCTGCGGGCCACTCAATATATCAAATGGACCACACAAACAACACAGTGATTAAAAGGTTTACCTTAATTCGAAACACTCCGCTCTTGTCCACGATTTCCTGTATGATCCGACCGTTCTTGCCGATTACCTTGCCCACCAACTCTCTAGGAACCTGAAAGAATTCCTCGGCGTACTCGAGCATGGCGCGAGCCCGCTGCACGGCCTCCTCGGATTCGCCGGTGATTTTGAACATGCACGACTTCTCCTCCAGCTCGATGTTTGTGACACCCTCAAGCAGGCGAGCCGCATGAATATTGGTGCCGTGCGATCCTATTGCCAGGCCCATCAGATCTTCGCGCACATTAAATTCATCGGAGTAACTGCTATGGATAGACAAAGATAAGACGTTTTAAAAACAAATTTTTACTAATATTTTTGATACAAAATATGGCCGTGCATACATAGAGAGCTTAACTCAAACACGGACATTTTTCGCACTCACCCACGATTAAGCAATTTCGTCGATTCCAGCTGACGCGCGGCCTCTTCAGTCCGTTTCAACAGCATGACCTATACGAAACACACATGCAAATTATATGCTGATATTATACCCCACGTCTGCTTCTCCTCATACTCCTGCTACAATTACCTTCTGTGACAGATTGCGGAAATGCATATCCTTCAGCATGCTGGCACGTTTCTGAGTGTGCTCCCACTTTGAAATCACTATTAAACTATCCAAATCGCGATTATACACACACACACCGGCGCCTATTGTACGCTGGAACTCCTTGTGGATTCCTTCCTTTTGCGCCCTGATAAAGACAAAGTTTTGGAAATTTAATTTTTACTTGCTACCGCTCGGAGCAGTTTAAACTTACTCTTGTCGCAGTTCCTCGGGCACTGGTATCGAAAACTGAAAGAACGACTTGGGCGTCAATGGCGGATTAGGATTCTTCAGGCGCAAACGCGTCAATTCGCAGATTTCGGTGTAGGGCGTCTCAAAGCCGATGTAGGCCACCGCACAGATTTCAGCCTTAATCATTTTTATGGAAGCAATCCACCAGCCGCACGATTCGCGCTCCGTCGAGCGGGTGAACACCTCCACCTCCATGCCCTCCTCGAAAATGGGCGGAACGTCGGTGTCTTCCGGCGGGAAACGAACATTTGCGGATGGGTATTTTTGTACCTCAGGGCAGCTGCAAGAGAGTGGGGTTAACGATGAACTCTTCGAAGGCCAACAGCGCAGGGGAAGGCATGCCGCATCGCGACATGCTTAGAAATGCGCTACCAGCCAATACTTTCCATTTCTACAATTTGTGTCTCAATGAATTAAGATCAGAAAAATATGCCTTGGGACAGGTGTTTGGACATTTTCTAAAATACATAAACAAACGAAAAAAAGAACTCGCTTGATCGCTACTCGCCGCGCTACGAACGTGTATCCAAGCGAGGAACACAACACACAAGCGCAAGATGCAGATAAAGCAATTGGAAAATTGCCAATGCAAATATGTACTCAAATCGGTCAGGCCGTATAACAGCATCCGGAAATATAAAATTTTTTACAATTTCCCAAAGCGTTAGCTACATTTTCTGTTGCTGACTATAAGAATAATTCTTAATTAATTTGTAACAAACAAGAATGCGCTCTGCGCGGTTCAACAAAGATTTATCGCTGCACATTATTGAAATTCCAAATTTCGAGGTTTGTTCTAAATAAGATTTCAGCTACTCGCGAGGCGGCAGACAAAAAGCGTTCCAAAAATGTCAAGATATCAAGAAATGCAGAATAAAAATACGCCAAGACGAATGATGTTTACTCGATCTATAATAGTGCTTTAAAAATAGATGAGTTCCGCGTGCCCTGCCTTGCTACGTGGGGACGTATCGAGTTGACACTTGACAAAAATAGAAGTTTCCAACATGACGTTGATGGCGACGACGACCACGGCGTATCGTGCTGTGGCTGACGCATTGATCGTTAAAGAGACCGAAGGGAATTGAGTGTTAGCGACTAACTGGAAAACGTGCGAACAGCGCAAGCCATTGAAATGAAACGTGCCAGCTTCGTATCCGATAATAATGCACAATGACTTTCAAATCTTTCGGAAAATATGTGAATGATGATTTAAAATTCCTGATTGCTATTTTTTTTCTAGATGATTTGGCGTGTGTTTTTTTTGAAATGTACTAACCCGTCAACTTCAACAAAGACTCCATCGTCGCAAACAGCCGTTACCATACCCTGGAAGAAAAGAAACACCAGAAAAATATTAGAATCAGAATTAATTGGCATTTGTGGCATTAACATTTTATAGACAAGAATTTATTGATATTCAAAAATTTGTGATAAGATAAACATAAAATTTTTAAATAAAAAGAACAGAGCGTTTTAAATTGTGCCTTTAAATGCATAAGGCTTAGCCAGCTGAGAACTTCGTTTACAATTAAAGAAATTTCAAAGGGTGTAAAAAAGGTTGCGAATTCGTAGCTTAGAAACGAAATAGAAAGAATTATATTCTGGCATCGTTTTAGCGTTGATTTATTAATTGTCAAAAGGTTTGATTTCGAAATATGACGAGTAGGTATGTATTTAATTATAACGAAAAGTTTCGAAGGTAGAATAAAAAAACTTACAACTTATAGAAAAGTCGAAACAACGATTAATTCAATATGTATAATAATTTCTTTGGTAGGTGAGTTGGCTACAAGTTTCTAAGAGAAACATTTAAAGAGCAGTTGCAAAGATTCAGCTCTATAGTTTGAGTATATATGTATATAATCCATAAATTACATACGAAACACTTATTTCCGGTTTGTACTTGTATCTTTTTTGATGGATAGCAACCGGTTGTGTAATAATTTAGTGAATAATTGTTTGAAAAAAAGTCTCTATAAAGTATATTTAATAGTATTTATGCTCATTTGAGTGGCAATTGACAATTAATTCAGGGATTTAGATTTCAAACTTGATATAAATTTCTATTTAATACAGCGACATAAAGAGGCCGTAACAACTATAAAGCTCAGAAATATAATACATGATGTATAATAATAACTGCTACATTTAATACTTTGTAACAAACAAAACCGTTCAAAACTGTGAAGCAAGTAACCACTGCTAAAAGAAATATCTAAAGAACTTTTATAAAAAAAAACGATCAAAGCGATCTTTTTACATTCGTAGTAGTTTTAAATTTGTTTGATGCGCTACACAGAGCAATTGTCTTTGTAGATGTTCAACATTTAGCTGTTCGCTCCATACGTTGGATGACGCCTTTATTCTTTCAAACTGAACACTTAACAGCCTCTCAAGCCATTCCAATAATTTATAAGATACAATATTGAAAACATTACGCAGGGCAAAACTTAAGATAAAGTGGAAATGGAATATAGGATTGAGAGAAAATTATAAATTTTATATACATTTATGTATATCAAACAGAAAAATGTATTTCAGAATATGTCAAATAGATTTCAGATTAAATAAATAAATAACTGGCACAACCGCCCGCGAACGAGGCTTAGGCCTAGCTTTCTCGCATTAACTTGTGTGTGCTTGTTATATTTTTTGCACAAGTTAACGGGACCTACTTTACCGAATCCGAACGGGTTTGAGAAGCTTTTCATGGCAAAGATTATTCTCGGAGAATTGCCAATTCACCGCGAGAAGTGGCGCCGCGCAAAGAAACAATTTGAAAACAAATTTTCTTTTTTATTAGATGTTGCCCGGACCGGGAGTTGAACCCAGGTCCTCTGCATCAGCGACCAAGCACTTAGCCCACTGAGCCACCACGGCGCCAGATCGATTTCAGATTAGTAAAATTTAATTCGGAAAAATTTAGTCTGTAGTGCGTTACATCCATGTCTGTTTACCTCAAAGGAAAAATACTTTCGTCCGTATTGCAGAGAGATTTCAACTTACAGAAAGTTGAGAGTTTAATTAAAATATGGTACGTGTAAATGTTTGAAATGTATGTACATATGTATGTATATAGATAAACCAACGTACGTAACATTAGATATCTTCTAAAAATTTCACATTTCTAGATAGCAAAATATTATAGTTCCACTAGTTTTTTTTACTAAAAACTCTTGAACACATTTGTAGGAATTCAAATGTTTAAGGTTTATCACATCCGATCACCAAGTCTAGACACTGGAAAATGACTAGCATTGTTATATTTGATATTGATTGTATTCCCAGATTGGAAACGAATCATTAAATTAATATGATAGGAAAATTCGATATCTAGTTTTTAAATGAATGTATGTATGTATGTGCCTAATGAAAAGAGGAAATTCATTACAGGAAATTGTATGGTGTAGGTAGTGCATAGAAATCTGGTTTGTACTTTAAATTGTTATTTTATTGGAATAATCCCCTGTAAATTAAACTTAAAAATTGCACGATATTTCGGTACAATATCCCAGGAACAAATTAACCAATGTCAGCATTTAGTGTAGTGTAGAAACCCAAAAGGAATAGTTCTTTTAGAATGAAGCTGAATATCGAATTTTAGGAAAAAGTAAAATGCAATTTACTTTGAAACCGAAGATCAGAGAACATTTGCTACTGCATAGCTTTTAAAGCAGGAGTGGCCAGCCCGCCGCCTTGATCATTTTTTCATGCGAATCTTTCTGCCATTTTCGAATATTTTCCATATATGTATGCGCCCCGCGAGATTATTTGGGTTGGCCACCCCTGTTTTAAAGCGTTGGCACTTACATATACAGCTGAAGACGAATAGCTCAAATTAAATTAACCTAAGCCGAATACCCGATTTCGGGGAGATGCCGAATACCCGATTTCGGGGAGATGCCGAATAGCCGGTCAGTTTTTAAGCAAACTTATCCTTTCTAATATTATAAAAGTGCCGTGCCGGTGATAATTAAGCTGGTCTAAGTTATATATTTGTTCGATTCACTTCACCAAAATGCGGTAATAAAACATAATGCAAGACAATACAATTTATTTCCTTTCTTAACTTAGCCCACTTTCTTCACGGCTTAACCACTAACCGATTTCGACAAGAGAAGTCCGACAAAGGACATAGGCTTTAAATGCACGTAGTAAACCCAGTGCTACATCCACTTCGCCTGTATATGGAGATGTTATAAAAATTTATCTTTGGATTCGAGCTTTTGCGATGAGATTTAAAGCGGAGAATTTTAAATACAAATTCAATGCGGATGAAGTCGGGAGTAACAGCTATCATAGTTTACCTAACATACTTAACCAGCCAAATTTATACTATAGCCCAATTCACAATCTTGTGCAAATGGTCTGGGATTTTCGCAATTGACAATTTTGTAGCAAACTACTGTAGTTCATTTTGGATACGTCCATGCCTTATTATTACACAGTATTTTAAAGTGCTTTGATATTACGTCAACTGTGAATAAACATTTTAAATAGAAGCGATAACATTGCTGCAATAGTAATTTCACAATTTCTGCGGACCTTCTCAAAACTAATGGCAACAAATAAATTTTTATCTTCACCAAAACAATGAAATTCCCTCTAAACAAAGCGTTCCGGCGAAACTCGGTGATTTCCCTCATAACTTCAGATGAGGCAAAGAAAAGAAAAGAAACTTGATTTTAAAAAAGCCAAGAAGAAAGGGACACTAGTAAAACAAATAAACAAAAGTGCAAGAGCTTGGAAACAATTCCGAGAAGCTCGTGGCTTCCAACTCGCGGATATCAACAAGGCGAGAACATCATAAGCCAGCGCCAAAGCCGCAGCGAGCAGCAGAGCCAGGCAGGCGGCTAGCCATGCCGGCACATTGCTCGTCAGCTTCACAGCGACGAAGCGCACGCCAAAGCAGATAGCAGAAAAACGGACAAGCGAAAACGCAGAGGCTCGCAGCGGCAGCGAACGGCAAAGAAGATACACGAAAGTGAACGAGTAACGAAGAAGTGAAGTAGAATGACAATTTACTATGCTCACTCGGCACGGTGTGCGGCAAGGCACACGAAAATACAAATACAAAAGTGCAAAGCAGAAGAAAGGAATGCAAATAAGAAGACGAACTCGGCACAGAAGAAGAGGCAGAAACAAGCTGGTAACGAACGAACGGACAAATGAGAAGGTGATGATGGCTCGCGATGAATGATGACAAAGGCGGCAACACTTTAAGCTCCACCACCACCCCCACCGAAACTGCTCCGACAATAATCGCTCAGCAGCGCACGCACTGTTTACAGCGCTCGCTCACACAAACAAAATTTTTATAAATAAAGTACAAATTAAAATTAGATACACTCCCCCACCAACCATGCCCGTACCGCACAAATGACCGTGTGCAGCTGCCAGAAGTAAGGAAAACTCTCACTTACCTTGTAGTAGGCGCCATTGTCGAGCCTCACTTCGACCATTAAATCGTCCATTTTGTTTTCCAAACGCCAAATGCCTGCCCCTTCCAGCGCCTTTGCTTCTAATGCTTCTTATGCAAATCTCCGCCGAACCGTAATTAGATTGAATTACGAGTTGCAATCGCCAAAAACAAAGAGATGAAGTAATGGTGTGAAGCAAAGCAATTACGCTACTCTATGTAGAAGCCAATGATAAAGCAAGAATCCGATTCACGAAGTTGTTGGGGCTCCCACTCCTTAGCCGCTGTTTTCCTCTGCTTTGGTTCTACTGTCCGGAATTTGTTGTCCCCCTTAGTTTCGTATGCTATGCTGCTTGGTTCAGTGTTCAGTCTTTTCCTTCTGACTTTCCTCTTCTATCGTGTGGTTGTTGTGATTCGCTATTTTATTCATCAAAGTCTACGCTTGGCGCTGCTTCTGCTGCTGTTCCTCCTGCAAGAACACACACACACACACACTTATTAGACATCAGAAATGCGTGCTACTGACGAATGATTGTGTGGAAAACAAAGATGAAATTGCAGAAGCTCGTGAAAAATTGCAATTTTCAGAAAAATTCAGATGTTAAATTTCTTAAAATGTTTCGTTTCTACGTTAACTCTGAAGCACATGAAATAGACGGCGGCGCTGCATGGTTCCTTCTCATAGTGTCAAATGTGACCGCAGGAGCTGTGGGGCTACTTACTCGACGCCGAACAAGTCTCGGTTGAGCGCCTGTCCTTCCCCCCTTGAATTTTTTTTTGCAACCGTTGTCAAACTCATATACGGCTTGCCTATTCTATTCGCTCTGATTTTTTTATACGGCGACAATATTTTCCACACCCACTGCGATAAGATTTCTAAATTTTGTTCAAAACTAAATCCCTTAGAATCTTCTTGAAAAATTTTTCACTGGCGGCTGCGGCGCCTCCGTCAGTGCCGTCGCTGTCGTACGAAAATCTCCGCTGCTACTGCTTCTCGATTCCCTTTTGTGCACCAAATTCTCTTCGCCGCCGCCGTGCAAATTTTTTCATACCCAAATTGCAAATTTTTCCCTCACCTCAATGCAAAAAATTTTACACTTCAATAAACAAATCTAAACACTTACAATTGAGATTTGTGATTTTTCGGTGTTTTCTTTCTCTTGGCGTATAAAACTTTATTTTATATTTTGTAAAAAATCTGAATAGCGTGCAGTTTTTCTTCTGCTAAAATTTTTCTAGCTGAAGTTCTCTTCTTCTTCCCACCTTCGGCAGAACTTTATTCTTTTTTCCCCTTTTACTACAGATTCGTTCGTTGCTGTTGCAAGTTCCAACATGCCATCCTTGTCTAACTTATGTACTTCTGTACTTCCAAATTTTTAGTCGAACTCTGCTTCGCCGTCGTTTCTGAGCAATGCTGCCAACAACCAGAAACGAAATGACGTCAATTATCAAAAGCGTTGCCACAATTAGAATTGGCAATTGGAAAAATTATTTGCTCCAGTAACAAATAAATGGAAGCCGGAGAATATTTTATAATTACAACAGCAACATTATTGACGAATATATAATATTGATCAAAGAATTCTTTCTGTGCGTTACTGCTCCTTAAGAAATAACGTGAAAAATTAGTTTTTAACAATAATTTATGAGATTGCAAAGGAAACGACAAATTTCCAGAGCAAGAAAAAAAAATGTCCGACTTCGTGTTTTCTACACACAAATGAACTCGATTATATAGAAAGAACAATTTTCGTGTGTTAATTGGGACAAATAGCAAAAGCGGAGAAAGAAATATTCCTTCGAATTATTTACGTGTGTAATAGCAGAGAAATTATGTCATGAAATTTATCTGGTAATAAGATTTTCGTTCTGAGACGAAACGGCAACCAACTTCATGCGGTTTATTGTGAACTACTGCAAGTGCCATTCACAATGAAAGTGAGACTGAAAACTCGCTGCGAAAATGACGAAGCATCCGCTTCCTTAAAATTCTTACTCGCGCTGTTTTCTTTTTCGAATTTGATTTGTAACAATTTTAATGAGTACATTTTCAGCTTGTAATCACTTTCCTTTCAAGAAATAGACTAATAGATCAACGACTTTGTCAAATGTCAATGTGCGCAGCACAAATCTGATTAGGGCGAAGGTTCTTAATGATGTGTGCGCCTTTAATTATTAAGAATGTTTATATTCGAGATTGTCGGCCAATTCATCTTGCACTGTCCAAATCGCTAATTTGATTGCGAATTTCCATATGAAGACAAATGCGTGTGTGCCTTTGTTAATGCATTCGTGTGCATGTGTAATTTGTCATTCACTTCACTTATTTGCCGCGGCATAGCCGACCCAACCACCCAACCACCCCTTTACTCAGCAAATAAAGGAATGAGGGGGAAGGGTTCAATAAGGACTTCGCGGGCATAGAAAGGAACCTACAAATTTTTGCGACATTGGACGAAGTGGTAATTGACAATAACGGCACTTTTGAATTTCAAGTCTCTTTTGTTGTTAAAGGTGATCAAGTTCTATTATCAAATTGAAATCAAATTTTACATGACTTGTGAGAAGTGCGAATTGCGTCAATCAAGGGTACAGGTTTTTGTGAATTTCAATTAAAAATATTATTTTCGTTGCACTGCGCGGCCAATGTGTTTACTTTTTTGACCAAAGTTCGGTGTGATTAGTCGCTGCGATTCGCCAAAAATAGCGTAAACATAGACAACGAAGCGACCATCACTCATAGACACCACTTCAGAATTTATCAAAATTATAAATTGCGGTTTCATTTAATCACAGACAGTGGTGCTTTTTGTGCTTATCGCAAATCTCGATGTCAAATTAAAAAGTTGAAAAGAACACGAAAAAAGGGTCCTTGTACGATATTGAATTCAACCTTGGAGCGTAAGCTCGAACAAGACCAAAACTCGGTAAGGAGAGGTGACTGACTACAACTAACTACCTTTTATATTACCTGCTGTCTCTACGTGCAATTTTCATTTCATAAACTCATGTCCTCAGTTCATGTGAAATGAACACTTTTTACACTTTCAGAAAATGTATCTATGTATGTACTTGAAAAGGAAATGACTGGTCACTTAATTAAAAAACTGATTGATAAAGCAATCTACATTTCTGATTAAGCGGAATCATAATAATTGATTAATCGTTTCTTTTTTAGTCATAAAAAGTTAATTGATAAATTGATTAATCAGAACCTCTTCTGAGCCGAACTCCACCATCGCGTAGAATACCTTTTTTGCTAGACAGTTGGTTCAAAGTGCTCGAGCCAGCGGATCCTTTGGATGACAACGTTTTTGTTGGCGTACGGCGCATGCAACTCGTAGTAGTTCTAATACGATAGTCGAAGATCTTGTTGAGCCCTTTTCTTTCGAACACTCCAAAGGAAGCTGCACCGGTCTGCGTTCACGCATGCTTCAGCGACGTAAGCAATTCGATGAGGATGAGCGTCTTGCCTTGGTTTTGTCGGGCCGGAGAAGACTCTACTTGTCAATTGCTTACCGATTTCGTAGTAGCATCTATTGACAAGAGTTATTCTCCGATATTTCCTCAAGCTAACATCGTTTGTAGTGGTAATAGAGGGGCCAAGATATGTAAACTCTGTCAAAACTCGAAGATATAGTTTCCATATGCCAGATAGGAGTCACGGGGCTGGGTCTCTCTATATATTTCCTCTTGTCTCATCGACCGTTAGACACACATTGGCTTAGTGCAGCCAACGATATCAATATCATCGGCGTACGCCAGGAGCTGGACACTTTTACAGAAAATAGTGCTATCGCGTTGCACACCGACTTTGCGCAGTACGCTCTTCATCAGGAAATTGAAGAGTTCACAAGAAGCCTGAAGCCTATCACGATATCGAAAGAATCAGAGAGTTCCTTTCCTATCATCACAGAACTTTGTATGCTGCGTCATCATTCTGCAGAGCCTCGCCAGCTTATTAGAGATACCAAGCTCAGGGAGAATGGGAAAGTTCTTTGATGACCCCGCCTTGGTATCTCAAGTTGGAGAGGCGTCTGTTGAGAAGTTCTGCGTCAAACTGTAATCGGTATCGGGCTGTTAAGTAAGTATTTGAGTAAAAGGGTAATTAAATTAAATGGGACTCATAAATGATTTGTGTCAAGCGATGACACTGCTTGCGACTCTTGAAAAGAAACCAACTTTGTTAAATCTTTGCATGGGAATTTAAAATTAAAATGTTTGCTTCGAAGTCCTGTGATTCGATTCGGAAGTTATAAATAATTATTAAATTCTGACTATGATTTTATGAATTGAACGAAAACAAATTTTTTTTTAAATTCCTAGTTTGAACGCGGCTATGCGAGTGGAGACGCAAGGTTACGACAATTCAGCAACATTTCTTTTACATTTCGATAGAAATAAAATTGATCAAAATAGTTTACAAAATATGCATGAAACTGCTTGAAGGCTGCGATCGGGCCTTCCTACACATTGTCTAAGTGTATCTTTCTGACTGACCATAGACCATGTGCCCTGGAAAACAACTATAACCTAACCTAACCTACCTAAAGTTGCTTTGAAAAACCTGTTTGAATTTTGAAATACGAGCCCTTCTTCTCAAACCAGTGATAACAGCGGTAAATTCCGCTGTTTGACCGAACAGTTCGACTTGTATAAAGCTTGTATGAATGTTCGGTTGGGCCAGATCGAACTATTCTATACAAAGTGAATTTGTTTGGTCGAACATGAACAAAAATAATTTCGCCATACAAACTCTCTGAAGCACTATCAAGGGGATATTTTAATGGAGATTTTGAAAGCCAAACTTTGAATCGTTAATGCACTGTTCTGAGAAATTTTGAAACCAAATCCAATATGCAGGGGGACAGGCATTAACTCATTAGTTCATTAATTCACTCATATACCCTCATTAATCGTTTCATTCATTCATTCATTCACTTCGCTTAAGTAAAAATGCATGTGTGCATTTTCAATGGTACATATTTAAAACCGGAGCTGGCTTGCATGGGTGTGTTGGTGCTTTTGTGCGGCTGTGCCTGGGTGTGCGTGTGCCGACATTGACATTCGCTATAAAGCAACAACATTTTCAACATTTTAAGTACGCAAGAATAAAACAACAACAAACTAATCAGCAACGAAAATTTATTGGATCCTAAAGCTGGGCGCAGTGCACTTGTCTCTTTGTCCACTTACAAACACACACATGCATCCATGCATCGTATACTCGTACAATACAATTGTGCCAGCGAATTTGACTACCGTTTTTATGTGTGTGTGTGTGTGCGCGAGTGAGTTCGAGTGTCAGCAATAAAAATTGCATGTGGCTGCAATTAATTCTTAGCGGGCACTCTAGTTTGGAAAAAATTTGGCCGAAAGTTTATTTTTAAAGTAGACACAATAAAATTATGTAATAAAATAAGCTATTTCCTATTTATACGATTACGAGTATTTTAAGGGGGGCACTTTTGGCAACAGCAACTTTTCTTTCCTTTACATTTTCACTAATATTATTTTCAGCGGATTTTTCATTCTAATGTAGAAACATGTTAGTGCGATTTAAAAAATGTTTAGTCAATGATACATTTAATAATTGCCAAGATTCTAACCAAAGAATTTAAATAGGCGAACATTTTGATTTTTGGGAGCTACATGTGTTAATTAACTCGAAAAATTATTCATAGTTTGAAAACATGATATAATTCTGTGGTCACACACCATAACCGCCCAAGTCGAGTTAGGACGAAATTGAGTTATTAATGTCATCGTGTAATCTATATGCTGATAAATTTTCATGTTTGTATCATTTTTAAGACGTCAATTATCCATCAAAAACCTATTAGCTTTTACATATGTATGTATGTATGTGCATATACTGCAATGAGAATTTGAAACTTTAAATTGCTCTCCTGAAAAACTTGAAAAACAGACTTAGGCGGTTATGACTTGTGACCACAGAATTTTTGCAGCTCGAAGCGAATCGGCACCTAACATGGTACTGATTCTTACTCCATAGAATTTAAGGAAACTAATTCTACATACATAGATATGTATATTCTATAATCATTTCTTCGACGCATTTAGAAAACATGCTACAATATTCGAAAAATATTCTTTCTTCGATTTTAGCTACGCTATCAAATACCCGTGTTTTTAAATTTGTTCCGCGTTCGCGTTCCTGCATTAGACCAATTATCGCTCGCTCTCTGCTTGCCCCACCTCACACTAAAACTGCTCCAACTATGATAAGCATATGATTTTTGAATAGCCGCAAAATGTCACCAACTCTAGGTAATATTTTTATCTTCGGCTGCATGGCATAAGTAAACGTCAATGTGACATTTCAAATTTGAAAAAAAGATTATTTTAAATATCCCTGGCAGATAGCATAATGTTTAAACGCTTTCACTCACAGAAATAGCTGCGGCGAACGACACTGACGTAGTCAACTGTTTGCGCGTATTTTCTATAGTTCTCTCATATCAAAGCTATCGGATCAGGGTGAATTATTCAATATTAAAATTTTCTATAACTCGAACTAAATCGGGTGGCAACAGCGTTTGGGCAGCAAATAAATAAATTTCTATAAGTCGAAGTCTCCATAAGTCGAACTTTTTCTTTGGATAATAGTGATTCGAGTTATGGAAGTTCGACTGTATATCAGGTCGGCCATATAAAATTGTGAGTGTAAATTTTTCCAAACTATAAAATGAACTAACTTTTTTATTGTTATTAACTGATGTGACAGATTTTGTAGCTCTTAACTGGTTTTTCTCCTTTCTTTGTCACTTTCTTCAAATATTCTTAATTTAAATGCATAATAATAGAAGTAAGGGCTGTAAATACATTTTCTAATAGAAACACTCTTCAACGATTTCTAGTGCCAATATAACACAAGTAATCGAATGTTATGTTTACTGATAGTTATCTAAATTTAATATATTTTTAGTGCATTAAGTAAATATTTATTATTCGATTACAAATTAATCGCAATTTAATGAGATAATTTAGTAAACGTAATCAAATGATTATTTCGCTATTCCTAAGAAGGCATAACAATAAGATTATGTTAGTTGGAATCGTAATCAGATAATTTCGCTAATCTAATTTTATAGTTTTGGTTGTGAGCTTAAGAATTTTTTAAAGATATGTACATATGTATGAAAACTTAACTTTATTAGAAGTTTATTAAATTTTTGTCCATAATTGTAATAGCTTTGTTTTCATAATATAATGCCTCAAAAATTCCAGATATGGTTCTTTATGATATATATAATTTTTCAGCTCCTTCAATCCCTGTAATTTTTTGTTGTTCTCATAATTCATATGAAATATTTCTCGAGCATCAACATTTTCCTTACTAACATGTTATTCTTGCACTCCAATTGTTTTGTACAAGCAGGAAAACCCGGCGCCGTGATTCCCATTCTTCCCATAACTTCGAAGCTGTCAAGGAGTTCACATATCTTGACACCGCCATTGATTCTGATGCCTGGAGTTCCTGGCGTTACAATTTTCACACAAAGTCAATGTACC
>OY735245.1:25312219-25540404 GCA_963457695.1 Neria commutata
TTGGGAATCCCATTTATTATATTATTATAGTGAAATCTCCTGCACTCTTTCGGTTTTTTTTAATTAAAGATAGAGGAAATATTCAAAAGATCGTGCACAGAAGGTTCCTCAACATGTACGATTTTTATCCTCTATTCGAAGTTACCGAATTTGCTTTAATTTTAAAATTTTCATCTCCACAAATATTAGCGTCTGCGCGAGATACGCACCAAACAGGCGATAAAGTCCAACAGGTACTTAAGAGCGAAAGATCTACATGGTTTCATGGTTCGCGGGTTCCAAACTCAGCAGTCTTATTCCATCTGAAAAAAAGATAGTTTGTTTTCAATTTGTTTCTCTGCTTCGCGTCATTCCTCATGAACGATTGGCACCTCTCTAAGAGTGTTCGTAGTCATGAACAAAAAGCTTCTCAATCCCGTTCGGATAGCCCTATAGAATATATAATTATTAGTAGGTCGCGTAAACTCGTGCTAAAATGGAAAAAATCGTCAGAATTTTCCAAAATTTCCTAAAGTTTGTGGGGTTTTAAAAAATACTTGAACTTTTAGCAAATAGTTGAATTTCTGTTTCTTCAGAACGTTGTGTAATTTTATGCTCAATCATCCAATATACTGTATTCAGATTAATATCAAGAAGGGCCAGATGTCAGAAAAGATGAAATGAATTTCAGATTAGTTAAATGGATTTTAGAAATGGAAAATTCTATATAATATTAGTAAAATCGATTTTAGAAAGTAAATTTGAAATCAAATATATTTACATTTAGCAGCTTGATTTCAGAAACGCCCAAATAGAAATCAGGAATTTTATTAAATTTCACTAACTGTTTCTGAAATCATCTTCACTGATCTGAATTAAATTCCACAGTGTCCGAAATCAATCTAAAAATGGTATAGCCACAAATATTGCTAATTCATATGCCAACCCCAAAAATGTGGACCGCCGATTAATTCAGTCTCGCTTAATTGATTTCTTTACTTATGCGGGCGCTACTATTTCCAATTGCTGCACAGATTTATCATATATGTAATGTTATTTGCTTGAAAACTAAAATCGAGGCCACAAGAAATAAAAAATACAGCATAAACCGTAGGGAAAATTGACTTTTTAGAAAAATATTTTTAGCCAATAGTTAACCTATTTTTGTTGATATACCTTATGTCTAGCCGGCCGGCTGGGGCCGTTCAAAACTTGACACATGTTTTCCTCAAAACTATCTTTATCTATACGGTCTGCACGATAACTCAAAAAGTTTTCAATTTCTTAGATGCTTGTTTTGGTTTTCGACAGCTCCTTCTCTATAGTATGTGAAGCTATTTCCTTTTATTTCATTGAATACATTTTTTATGAAACATATAGGGCCAATCAATATTTTGGATAAAAATATGGGTTTTCCTTCAAAATTTCATATCGCTCGTTTGCTGGTAAAACTCTCTCTACCATCAACTATCTTATACTGCAAAGGATTGTTAAAGGACGACTCTTGTGCGCATCCCGAGCACATTGACTTTATGTTTTCTTAAATTTTTTTAGAGATTGTATAATCAAATTGGATATTAAATTAAAAACGTTCAAAGTATTTCTTAATAATTGTTTGAATTTCAAATGTCGATTTGACGCCATTAACAAATTTTGAGTTATGGCGCTGTACATACATATGTATGTACATACTAGCAAACCAGCAACAAGTTGCTTTTTTCAATTAAAAAAGAAAAACATTTCGACACGATAAACTATAACGACTTCATTGCTGTACAGCCATCGTGCTGAACTTTTAAATTACATCAGCCTACAGCAACGAAGTCGTGCAGACCGTAAATTTTTCCGAAACTTCTACAAACCGCCAATATATTCAGCGAGACGGAATAATTGAATGTCCTTTAATAAACATGAACGAAAAATTTTCAATTACGGCAATATTGGATGGGTTCATGTAAGGCACTCAGGAAGATGCTATTTCAGGAAATCCCTTGGGATGCTCATCTGGCAACAGTTTTCCTCGTTGAGCGCTTGATTGCACCCGATCATGTTCGAAAACACATGGAATCGTTCCACAACAAAACGTCAAATAACGTTCTTTCTCAAAGGTAGCGCCGGCAATTAGTGAGCTTGTTCCTCAATTGATGCCGCCACCTCACAAAAATTTTCATTATTTTTGTGTGCGTGATAAAGCTGTTAATTATGTAAACTCAAAGCTTTGTTTTGTCATTTTCCGTCAGCGTCTTCCATTAAGACAATAAGTAAATCAGTTGATGTTCCGCTTCTTCAACGAATGATGATAAATTTGCTTTGCGAAGGCGGCGGCCCCCCATCAAGTGAAGCCCAATCGACTAAATTCCGATAAGAGTGGCAATTCTTCAACATCTACAAAAAACGTCACTGGAATGTATTTTTATGTGAGCCCAGTATAAGGCCACATAGAAGGGATGTGCAGGCACGTAGTTCATAAGTTGCGTGAAAGGATTACAGCTGGTACATATTTTTATTTTAAATGTCGATCAGCTTGGTTTATTGATAGCTGAGTTTTAAGGGAGAATAACTTTCCTTCGGTGGGTTCTTTTTTAAGGAAGCATGAAGTATCTTGGAATATTTATGTCTCACAATGTTTTTTATTATATATGTTAGTATTTTCTCATAATTTTTTTTAAATATTGAGTATAGTTGATATTACAACTCTCGAAAGAGACACTTGCGGAAAAAAGTAGGTCGAGGGCTATCATGATTCCAGCTATATTGCTCATTCGTAACAAATAATTTCAACAACATTTTGATCTGTGGACCAGATTTAGCTAAAAATATTAAAATTTAAAGGTTTGGCAAGGTTTTGAAAATAAATGTACTATTTTTGTTGACTGATGTCAATACGATTCTGGTTCGAGTTAGCACTATGACATACTAAATATACTCGTACAACTTGAATTTGAGTAAAATCGGTAAAGTCAGCTTCGGGGTGGAATAGGTGTCAATTTGAAAAACAGTTTTTACAAAAACTGGATTAAAGTCCAAGTAGAAATAATTTTAGTTCGGCGCGTCTGGAATGCACTCCGGAAAAGACACTCTCCATTTTACTGTTGTAATTCTACAGTAGCTTTGAATATCGAAAAGTTCTTTTACCGACATATTTTAGAAACATTATAGAAGCAATTTAGCAAATATAATTTGATTTTTTTCTATCACATCAAAGGACTCCGTAAAAGCGAACTTCAGCTACCGGCAAACTCATATCTTATAAACTGGAATTGTACTACAGTTATAGCTCGATAATACACAAGCTCGATAAATTAAACTTTATTCTCAGAACTATCGAAAAATATTAGACCTCAAAAATCAGATCAAATCTCTTGGTTATTAGGTCGCGAACTAGCGAACTATCGAGACGAGCCGGAAACTTTTTTCGAAACTTCTACAAACCGCCAATATATTCAGCGAGACGGAATAATTGAATGTCCTTTAATAAACATGAACGAAAAATTTTCAATTACGGCAATATTGGATGGGTTCATGTAAGGCACTCAGGAAGATGCTATTTCAGGAAATCCCTTGGGATGCTCATCTGGCAACAGTTTTCCTCGTTGAGCGCTTGATTGCACCCGATCATGTTCGAAAACACATGGAATCGTTCCACAACAAAACGTCAAATAACGTTCTTTCTCAAAGGTAGCGCCGGCAATTAGTGAGCTTGTTCCTCAATTGATGCCGCCACCTCACAAAAATTTTCATTATTTTTGTGTGCGTGATAAAGCTGTTAATTATGTAAACTCAAAGCTTTGTTTTGTCATTTTCCGTCAGCGTCTTCCATTAAGACAATAAGTAAATCAGTTGATGTTCCGCTTCTTCAACGAATGATGATAAATTTGCTTTGCGAAGGCGGCGGCCCCCCATCAAGTGAAGCCCAATCGACTAAATTCCGATAAGAGTGGCAATTCTTCAACATCTACAAAAAACGTCACTGGAATGTATTTTTATGTGAGCCCAGTATAAGGCCACATAGAAGGGATGTGCAGGCACGTAGTTCATAAGTTGCGTGAAAGGATTACAGCTGGTACATATTTTTATTTTAAATGTCGATCAGCTTGGTTTATTGATAGCTGAGTTTTAAGGGAGAATAACTTTCCTTCGGTGGGTTCTTTTTTAAGGAAGCATGAAGTATCTTGGAATATTTATGTCTCACAATGTTTTTTATTATATATGTTAGTATTTTCTCATAATTTTTTTTAAATATTGAGTATAGTTGATATTACAACTCTCGAAAGAGACACTTGCGGAAAAAAGTAGGTCGAGGGCTATCATGATTCCAGCTATATTGCTCATTCGTAACAAATAATTTCAACAACATTTTGATCTGTGGACCAGATTTAGCTAAAAATATTAAAATTTAAAGGTTTGGCAAGGTTTTGAAAATAAATGTACTATTTTTGTTGACTGATGTCAATACGATTCTGGTTCGAGTTAGCACTATGACATACTAAATATACTCGTACAACTTGAATTTGAGTAAAATCGGTAAAGTCAGCTTCGGGGTGGAATAGGTGTCAATTTGAAAAACAGTTTTTACAAAAACTGGATTAAAGTCCAAGTAGAAATAATTTTAGTTCGGCGCGTCTGGAATGCACTCCGGAAAAGACACTCTCCATTTTACTGTTGTAATTCTACAGTAGCTTTGAATATCGAAAAGTTCTTTTACCGACATATTTTAGAAACATTATAGAAGCAATTTAGCAAATATAATTTGATTTTTTTCTATCACATCAAAGGACTCCGTAAAAGCGAACTTCAGCTACCGGCAAACTCATATCTTATAAACTGGAATTGTACTACAGTTATAGCTCGATAATACACAAGCTCGATAAATTAAACTTTATTCTCAGAACTATCGAAAAATATTAGACCTCAAAAATCAGATCAAATCTCTTGGTTATTAGGTCGCGAACTAGCGAACTATCGAGACGAGCCGGAAACTGAAATATTTGTGATATATATCCGATTTATGGGCTTATGCAATTGGATCACTCAACTTCAAGTTTCTTATAGCTAAGCAGAAAATGCTGCCAGCTATGGCTCAGTTATTATTCTAGAATAATTTTTTAACTTTTATTGTTTAAATATTTAATAACAGTAATACTTAAAGCTAGAAGTAAGTTCAACGCTTTCTAAAACCTGAGCTCTCAAATAAAACTCTGCGTACAGAAAAGACTAAGGGGACAGGCACCTCTCTCACAAGCACCACGCACGCTTATGCCAAAAGAATGGCCAAATTTACTTCGCGCTTAACGGCAAGGATTTATTTTTATTCACCAGCTGTGCAAAAGGTTCCTGCCGGTGTCCTCTTCCAAACGCCAGCATTTTATGTACATTTTCTACAAGCTGTCAATTCAGATGTTTCACTTTAAATTGATTTATGGATTGGCTTTGGAAATTATTGTGTAAAAATGTGTAGTATGGACATGTCAAAGGCAATCGGTGTTCAATTCGGCTTAGTCACATGAAATAAGATTGCCACCAACGGTCACTCTGCACTTTGGGCCAAAACGGTAGTTGCTTATCTATGCGAAATATTAACGCTTATTCTCGACATTATTACAAGCATAACTGCTGGAAATTTTAAGTTCTACAATTTACGAATGTATGTATGTATTTATGTTTGCTCAAAATATCGTGTGACCACTGATAAGCGCGAATTCAGTGAAAAGTGTGAGAAGTGTCCCCATCATTGCTGATAATATGGAATATTAAATAATGAAATTATTTCAGCTAAGTATGATTAGATTATGTGAAAATGTAAATTTAAATTTGCTAAAATTTAAATTGACGCATATGAATTTTTTTTGTGCAGATAATAATAATAGATACTCGTACTTGCATGGTAGCTTATTGCGCAGAGGGGCTCAGCAGACTCACATCACGCTTACCTAGGGGGAATGCTCTGAAGGCAGAGCAAGTTGGTGAAAAGTGAAAGCAAAAAGCGCCTACCAATTTAATATAGTCATGATCAAAGACGTAGCTGGGATTAAGGGGAAGGGGCAGCCAGTTTCAGAACTGGCAACAGAATCATCTGTTCTGCTCATCTCTCAAGAGAGATAGTGTGTAATATTAGAAATATTAGCGTGTAGCTAAAACGAACCCATTATTTTTGGAAAAGATGGCGTTAGAAAGATAAGATTTCAATCCAAAAACTGTCCGACAGTTTTGTGATTGCTTGACTCAGTTTTGTTTGAGTGCGCGTCAAAGATGTACACCAAAGCAAAGAGAAAATAAAATAAAAATAAAGTATGGAAATTGTCAAGTCCGCCCATGTCTTACATGACAAGCACTGTTGTTTCTATTGACCAGGAGCTAAACATTGCAAATAAAAATCGTATCACTTTAACTATGCTAAGTAAGACCTTCAATTTCATGCAAAAATAAAATTATATAAAAAAAAACTTTTTAAAAATAAGCTTTAATGTACTAAGAAGTAGAAAATAAGTTGTTTTTAAGTCACCTGTATCTTACTATCCATAAAAGCTTGGGGCGCTCATGTGTTCAATATTTGTCAAACAGTTACCACAATATTTTATTTAAATAATTTTTTGCAAATAGATTCTAGTAATGAAAGATTTTTTGAATATGGATATTGAGCGCACAAGCTTTTATTAATAGTAAGATACAGGTGACTTGGAAACAACTTATTTTCTACTTCTTAGTACATTAAAGCTTATTTTTAAAAAGTTTTTTTTTATATAATTTTATTTTCTACTTTTTAGTCTTCCATAAATTCAATTTTAGAGCTCTGAAATTTTTCGCAAAAAGAATTTTAAACTTGCAGAGCAGTACACAATATTTAGGGTATTCACAGTGTTTCCTATCGTCATATGTCCATATCCTCAATTTAACAAATAATACGGCAGTGATCGACCCTAACATTCGTGGCATATTTGTGACGCGGTGAGTTGTTGCTATTTTGCCAGCAGGGCGCGGCAAGTAAGTTCCTATCGTTTTTCATTCATGTGTGGTGTACCTATAATTATACTCTGAAGCCCAAGTGTGTAGTTGCTTGAAAAGTGCCACGCCCCTTGTCCTACGCCCATAAAATTTTACCAGTGGGACGACACATCCAAGAGGCGACTGCATACGAAATTTCAATGCTGCACGACCTTTAGTTCCAAAGCTAATCGAGATCAAAAATTTGGTTTGTATGGGCGGTGCCACGCCCCCTTATCCAGTGCACGCCTTATTTTCTCAGTAGAAGGATATGGATATGTAGTAAGTTCCTACCGAGTTTCATTGATGTGTGATGTGTAGTTCTAAAGTTATACACAAATCTGGAGTTGATAAAAAGTGCCACGCCCCTTATCCTACGCCCATAAAATTTTACCAGTGGGACGACACATCCAAGAGGCGCCTACGTACGAAATTTCAATGCTGCACGACCTTTAGTTCCAAAGCTAATCGAGATCAAAAATTTTGTTTGTATGGGGGGTGCCACGCCCCCTTATCCAGTGCCGCCTTATTTTCTCAGTAGAAGGATATTGATATGTAGTAAGTTCCTAGCGAATTTCATTGATGTGTGATGTGTAGTTCTAAAGTTATACACAAATCTGGAGTTTATAAAAAAGTGCCACGCCCCTTATCCTACGCCCATAAAATTTATTGATTCATGTATTGGGCTCTAGATTAGGCATGTATGCAAAGTTTCAGATCTCTAAGTAGTCGGGAAGTGGGTGAAAAATTGATTACTAGATTTGACGACATACATACCTGATTTGAAGTTAATATAAAGCTTATAATAAATGAATTTCTTCGTACTACATCTAATACTTTAACAATTTTATAAGCTTCGAGTCAATGTCTTTAAAAATTATTGTTCCCCAAAAGGCTTGACCCGCTGTGTGAATCCCATCGCAATATTCGCTTAATTTTCCAAGTAATCCAAAACGATAAAATTTACGGTTTTATTTTTGTGCTTGTCCCTAATGAATGAAAATATTTTATAACTTAATATATTTTATAAACAACAAATTTATTGACTTACTTAGAGTGATGAGTTGCTCGATTCGTTTTCGATAAGTAAACGGCGATAAAATTGGCTGGTTCGAACATGAAATCTACAAATCTACAATCAGAATGCTATCAAGTAGACGAAATTTTTGTCGCTTTCAATTCTGAATCCGATAGCGATCAGATTCCACAACATGCCCGACTACTTTGAAAACCAAAATTTATGACCTGACAAAATGTCGACAACATGAAAAATGATCAATTTTGTATATTAGTGGCAGGCAATTTGTCCTTCCCTACTTGCTTCGTTCTGCCTCTAAATATCTGCTTCGCTGGAGCGCCTTCGTACATACGCACGACATGTCCTTGCCAGCGAAGCTACTCCATGGCCTAGGATAGTCCAATCCAAATCGGAGAGGGATCGTTCAAAATTTCCCATGGAATGAATGCCTCCGAAATTGTTAAGCTTAAATGGTTTCATATTAATGATTTCGTTACTCTTCAGGAGTACGGTAGCTGCGCTTCATCTAGATTACATCTTCGATGTATGTACATACATATATACATACATGACACTAGTAGATAATCAAAGTCGATATTCAATATTGTCATACGATCTTCATATATTTCTGAAAATCAAGCTCAACTTCTTCAGTTGCCAGCTGAGACTCCAAAAAGTATTGCAGATTGACGCGCTGACAGCTGTCAAAGCGTACATGTCATCTAATCAGTGATAACGCTACGCGGATCACAAGTGATTTGTTTGCTTGACATAAGCGGTGATAATGACTGTGTTTGATATCAGAACTCAAGACAAACAACTGCGTATCCTTCGATGTTGCCGGGGAGTGCGGCGCGGCAAGGGCAGACTGCTTCAAAGCGAAACTCAGTTTACGTAAGTAAATAAATAGTTAATTCGATTTGAAGAGCTTGTTTGCTTGCCTCGAATGGCACAGCTGATTAAAAGGCACTCAATTAAGCGTGTCGCGTTTGCAACTGCCGCCAATGTGAACCGAAAATTTGATGTATGAACATGGGAAAATCGGAAGCGTGTCAAATTGTCTAACAAATTCGTTAACAAAATAGATAAACTACAAATGCACAACAATTATTGCAATTTGTGCCGCCAAATTAAAGATACAAAAAATGTAAAAAGTGAAAAATTGCTTACAAAAATTAAGTGAACATTTTTCACACTATATCACCAAGCGCTAATCTATAATTTATGACTTAGTAAAAAAGTAGCATTTACGTTTGTTTGTCATGACTTTAAAGCAATTATTCTCACGCGCCTTAAGAGGGCAATAAAACATTTGAATACACACAATCTCGCATTTAGTGGTCACTTTTATAATCCCACATCGAAAGCGCCGATAAGCGCCATCTTATCTCGTGGTCATATATAGATTAGGATCAGAAAACTCTTGGCACTTTTGACAACATTTCTTTTGAAAATATCACAAATTCCAATGCACTGCTTTCAGTATTCCAATGCCAATGGAATTTTTTGATATTGTTCTGATTTCCTATTATAAAGAAATATATGCATGATACTTATCAACAAGCCTCGAACAAGAAGTCAGAGGCTACGGCTTTGGGCACATAGACTAGCTACCCATGCGGTTTTATGAGAGGAAATGCTGATTAAATCGATGGAAAGCTTTGGGTTTGATGTTGCTCGAATGCTCTCTCAACGAATAATAACAATCAGATTAATGCTAAAGTTCAAGTACCGGCTGATCTCATAAAGCTATGAAACTATCAAATAATTTATATTTAGCGTGTGTTTATTGTACATATTTAAAATTTTTTACTTTAGCTTCCTCTGATGAACTTCGTATGCAGAGTTATATGATAAAACCGGGAAATAACTGATTTCCTATATGTCATTTCAATATATAGTACTAGCATTTATACCAGTATACTAGCATTTTAAATACGTTTCACGAATTAAATACATTCCAAGGATTTCGCAACCCTGATATCAGTCGTAAAATGTAACGCTCTCAGAGAACGGCTCTCTATTGGAGACCGGGTCGTAATACTTCGGGAGAAAAGTGACAAAGCCGGGTCGTAATGTTATGTTCCGCCATACTGAAATGTTGTTTGGCCAATTGCTTCCACTTTAGATGAAAAGCAGCGCAAATGAAAAACCTACCAAAAGCGATCATTAGCAGCAGTGCCTGCGCATATATTCGGAGCTCAGCTCAAAAAAAATTTGTATGCTGGCATATTAGAATTTGTGTTGAAACTAATATTAATAATGTGCGCCCTCTTGCAGTAAAGTGACGGAACTATAAAATATGTTTGTTATGCCATCGTAGATGCTACCTTATTAAACTAATGAACGCTCCATTAAAATAAATTTTTCTGAATGTACATACTCGTGGATACTTAAATGCAAGCTATGAAAATTCACATCCTCATTGCATAATTAAAATAATATTAGCCGCTATCGCATCTGCAACTGCAATTGTATCTGCATTTGCACTTGTATCTGTAGCTGCCATTCTACACTTGCCTGCTCTGAATAAAATAATATGCTAATTATCAGCGCTCACTTTTCATTACGAATTGGTGGTTTTGTTTGTATATGGTTGGGAAGGGGGAGATTGAGGGGGATTGATATTGCAAAACAAATGCTAAATTGTTCGTCTGCGCATTCAACTGCAATTTCGGCTACATTTTTGTATGCATTCTATGAATTTCGTTACGAAATGTTGTGAACTTTCGCTGCTTGTTTCTATCGGATCGCTGCCGCAGCATGCTTTCAAGTGGCTAGCTTAGCTTAATTTATTGAGCGCTAAAAACATGAACATTCTTTATTCGATTCCATTTAAAATTTATGCGTTACGTCCGATTGTTTTGAAAGCAAAAGTACAATAAGACTGTTGTTGTTGTAGTTTTTGTATTTGAATTGAGTGTGAATTGGCAGGTAATTAAGTTGAAGTACAAACATAAATTTTGAAACAATGTGTAGAGCTGAAGCACTTTCGATTGTACATTATTATACCCTACACCTATGGTAATAGGGTATAATAACTTTGTGCCAAAATTGTAACGCATTAAAGGAGCCTTCCTAGGTATAGACATAAGTATATAGAAATGATCAGAAACACTTTCTCTTTTCATTTCCGGTTGTCCGTCTGTCCGTCTGTCCGTCTGTCTGCGTGTATGCAAAAAAAAGAAAGAAGGAGTTGTCCGATTTGGACCAAATTTGGTACACAGTTACAGTGAACCTCGGGTTAGGTAAAGTGTTAAAATTATTCAAATTACCCGAAGGACACGCCCACAACGGGTCTTTAAGTCCCACTACCTCGGATTTTTTTCGGTAAAATGGCTATAATTTGTGTAATTACTCATGGAAAAGAATAATACTTGGTATTCAAGTTAAGAGGTAGGTCTTCTATATCTCAGGAAAAAATGGGCGTGGTCTGCCCACTATATAGCCGGCAAAATTTTTTCGGTAAAATGGCTCCCAATTGACTAGTTACGAATATAAATGAATGAAAGTCGGTTCCCAAGTTGATATATAGGTCTTAGATGCCATACAAGAAAATGGGCGTGGTCCGCCCACTATATAGGCGATAAACAAAAAATCCTCTTAACTTCCATAATATATACACCAGAGAGTCCAAATTTGGTTACTTCGTTCCTGGTAGGAATATCTTTTAATTCTCCAGAAATGGGCGTGGTCCGCCCACCATGGGGGCAGTAAAATAAATATGCCGATAACATCTGGTGTACACCTGTCAGAGCATCAATATTTGGCATGTATAGTCCTATTAGGTATATCTTGTAGTCTGCCAAAAATGGGCGTGGTCCGCCCACTATGTAGGTTGTAAATCAAATACGCTCACAATTTCAGTGAATTATCACCCCACTTGGGAACATGGTGTAGGGTATTACTCTGTCGGTGAAACCCGACTGATTGCTTCCTTACTTGTTATTGTTAACATCGCAGCTGAGAACATCTCTCACATCGATAACATGATCATAAATAGCTTTGGAAAAAAGCAACGCTAAAACGGAAAAATTATGATAGGGAAATGGGGAACGAAAAGCGAGAGAAGGCAAACTCCTTTTTACCAATTAATTTTCTTTGTGTATTGTTGAATGGTATAGCATCATTCATCTTTTCTTTCCAAAATATTACATACTCTTCTTTGCAAGATTAAAAAGCGTTTAATAAAAGCGAGTTTACTTATCAGTCTACTCACATCACAACCAAAAACAGGCTTCAAGCGAACACCTAAAAATTGTCGAAACTTGGCTATCTCACTGGAGAGTAGGTTAATCTGGCCGCCTAAGAAAGGCCACGCATAGACCCCGTTGGGTCGTTAGCAATATCAGTTAGGGTTCCGTTTTAGGAGTTCTCAAAGTAGTGATCTGTCAGAATTTGGTTGCGTTTCACAAATTTCCAAAGAGGCTTGATATCTAGTTTCGAGATCTGTTCGAGCCCTGAAAAGAACGGCGCTCCTAGACACGTCAGGCGAGTTCTAGCGATGGCGGGGCAGGAGCACAGTATGTGACTGGAGAGTAAGGGTAAATGAAAACAAGTGCGCTCATGTTACTTTTACTCTGCGGAAAGAAACTTGCCCTCCTCTAGCACTTAATAAGATAACTATACCCCAGACAAACGAGGTAACCTATTTGGGTATCCACCTTGATCGGAGGTTGACTTGGCGAAAACACATAGCGGCAAAAAGGACTCGGTTTAAATTAAAAGCACAAAAAATAAACTGGCTGCTCAACAAAAAGTCAAGATTTCAACTTGTACATATAGTACTCTTGTATACAACCACTATTAAACCAATTTGGGCATATGGAGCGCAGCTATGGGGCAAGGCAAGCTCGTCCAACATCGAAATCATACAGCGATCACAATCCTAAATTTTACGTACTATCACCGGTGCTCCTTGGTTCGTACGCAACGGCGATATCCACAGAGACCTCAGCATCCCAATGGTAAAAAGCGAACTATCTGGGTTATGCCTTGTCACGTCATCTCAATGAACTGGCAAAAAATCTGCTATGCTCTGCAAAATACTCTCGATTAAAAAGGCATTCCATTTGAACTGAGCCATTTTATACTATTTTGTTAAATATTGCTTTACTGTAATACATTAATTCCCACAATGGTGAGAATTACAAATTAGTATTAGTTTTAAGATTCATCCTACTTAATATTAGATCATATAAATGAAGATTCAATAAATAATTAAGCTGAAAAAAACTCATCAGTTCAATGTACAGATGCTTATCTGGAAGCTGGTTAATTTTCTTATTCCGACTGAAAAAAATTTCCATCTTCTTCATAGCTGCCATTCTTCTGCCTCCAACTAGTTGCAATGTATTGAAAGGCTGATGGCCGAACTTATCAGCTCTTGTATTTAAAGATTGCAGTTCAAGTGTCAATAAAATTCAACTCGAATAATGATAACTCTGCTAGCTGCACTATAAGAAAATAATTTGCCACTTTTTTTAAAGCGTTTTGTGCTCTTTATTATAATATTTTTCAAAAAGTGCCACGCCGCATTGTTATTTTATTATAGCTCATTCAGAAAAGTAGAACAATTCAAAATAATTTTCACATCATACAATTTTACATTTGTATATAAAATGCTTTACGTTCTGCAAGCGTTTTTCTGTAATTTATTCAAATATGCAATGAGACCATTTCCAGCAAAATAGCACAAATTTTAGCAAATCAAATTGTAATTTGAATACTTCGTTGTGATATAAATTTCATTGCTGTGGAAAAGAACCAAGTCAAAAATACTTGAATAGCAAATAAGAAAAAAAGTTCAGATGAGCGAGAAAACAAATGTTTATTTAAGAAAATGAAATTGGTGGCGGCTAGAAGTTAAAATCAAATAAAAAAGAAGCACGTGAAAAAACGCATAAATTCTGTCGCAATTCCGTGCGTATTTTGCAATTTCCTTTCTTTTGAACCTGAGAGAAAATTAAACAGAATTTCGAAAATTATTATATAATTTGTTGGGTATTTGTTGAAAATTCTGTGGCATTTTCATGCTCTTTTTTTAAACAAATAGTAAGCACGTATACAGGGGTATTTCGAGCTTTCCAGGCTATACTAAACGGGGAACAATTATTTAAAACTGTAGAGAATGAAATGGTCTAACTATAGAAGAAGACTGTCAAAGCATTGTAAAAGAAAACAGTTGAACCAAAAACCTTAAACTTTGCAAGTTGCTGGAAATTTTTGTGCTTCATAAAAGATTTGTCATACACCATGAGCATCTTTTACGCAACCATGTAATTTTCATATCGTAATATTGGAAATTGTGGCAGCTCTATCTACGCGGGCATTCAATTGCCACGGGGCGATTCGCTGTATTCAACAGCAAATTTAATATTTCAACATATTCCAAAGGGCCTCAAGAATATATTTTTCGATATAGAGAAATTGTGTTTTCTGAAAATGTAGATATTTAGAAACAGCTCTGCCTACAAAATTGTTTAGCAAAACATTTTGCTCCCTTTTGCCAAAGACAAATCTTCCCAACGTATCGGCAAAATAGGAAGAAGGTCATGGGCGTTCACAGAAAATAATTTTGCGGAGGGGTATGATTTTGGTTTAAGAAATAATCGATGGAGACGAAAATTGGGTAGGAGGGGGTTGATGAGGAGGAGGGGGACAAAGTCCGTAATCAGTACAAATGATTTTAGTCTTAATCTTCTGGCTCAGTTGAAAAGCTTGAGTCAGTAAAGAAATTTGGGGGAGGTTCCAATAGTTTGGTAAATATCCAATTTTGTGTCATACAATAACCTGCTTCCCCCAGTTATTTTTTTGTCAAATTTTTTTACTTAACCAAAATCAACCCCACCCCACAATTGCTTTCCTGGAGACGTCCATGAAGAAGGTGTTAAACTGTTTGTCGTTTTGAGATGTGCCCGAAATCGCAGGTGTTGCTCAAAAGGGGGGAAGGCTGAAGGAGAAAACGCACTTTCCTTGGAATTTGCGTTGGCTTTCATTTGATTTTATTTAATTTCTCAGCAATCGTTTTAGTGTCAAGTGAGCAATTCACACATCGGTCTTCGCTTCACGCTGAATCACGCTGCTTTACGATTCCTCACGCAGCTTCACGCACGTTCGTTAATTACTTGCGGCGCCTTGTAATGCCTCCCAGTTCCTTGGGTGGGTGGCGTGCGAATGCTGCGTCCAATGCGGCACATAATTGCTCGCATCTCAAGTGGGCACTCAGCCAGGCGCTCGTCAACTCGTTCCGTAGATCTGATGCGAATTTTTATGTAGCTTCTCTGTGATATATCTATTTGTTGATAAAACTTGACTGTGGACGCAACTTTTTCTTTCAACGCCAAGCATACAAATTATTATTTTTGCTACGGTTGCGCAACTTCAGCCGTCAGCAGAAGTGTCCAAATGCTTGTTGACGTAAATGAGTATGAACCAAATTTCTTTTGAGTGCGGTTTGTTCTTTCATTGTTGAAAATAAATTTTATTTTAATATTCAAAAACGTTTCTTTTGACATTTTCTTGATTGTATTTTTTAAATGCATGCAAATTTTAAATGCCCGGCATGTGCTTAACATTTTATTTTGCACATTCTTTTAAATTTTTAGCGCATTAAAATATTTGTTTGCTTGCTCGTGATGGCGATTATCTGGCAGCCACTCATTTGCGCCGGTTGCCGGTGTCCGAGTGCCCGCGTGCCAAGTGCAAGGTTGCATGCCACTTCAAGCAAGGCAGCTAATTTTAGCGCTCTCATGCGAGGAGCCTCACCGAAACATTTAATTAGCAATTATATGCCACTGACAGTTCTAGACCCATACCATGCCGAATCGCGGCTGTAGAACATTTGATAGGGATTTAAAGATCGTTGAAATTGAGAGTGCGCGCTTAAAATGAAGGCATGTTCAGGTGCTTATGATTTAAAATAAAATTATATAAAAAAAACTTTTTAAAAATAAGCTTTAATGTACTAAAAAGTAGAAAATAAGTTGTTTCCAAGTCACCTGTATCTTACTATCCCTAAAAGCTTGGGGCGCTCATGTGTTCAATATTTGTCAAACAGTTACCACAATATTTTATTTAAATAATTTTTTGCAAATAGATTCTAGTAATGAAAGATATTTTGAATATGGATATTGAGCGCACAAGCTTTTATTAATAGTAAGATACAGGTGACTTGGAAACAACTTATTTTCTACTTTTTAGTACATTAAAGCTTATTTTTAAAAAGTTTTTTTTTATATAATTTTATTTTCTACTTTTTAGTCTTCCATAAATTCAATTTTAGAGCTCTGAAATTTTTCGCAAAAAGAATTTTAAACTTGCAGAGCAGTACACAATATTTAGGGTATTCACAGTGTTTCCTATCGTCGTATGTCATATCCTCAATTTAACAAATAATACGGCAGTGATCGACCCTAATATTCGTGGCATATTTGTGACGCGGTGAGTTGTTGCTATTTTGCCAGCAGGGCGCGGCAAGTAAGTTCCTATCGTTTTTCATTCATGTGTGGTGTACCTATAATTATACTCTGAAGCCCAAGTGTGTAGTTGCTTGAAAAGTGCCACGCCCCTTGTCCTACGCCCATAAAATTTTACCAGTGGGACGACACATCCAAGAGGCGACTGCATACGAAATTTCAATGCTGCACGACCTTTAGTTCCAAAGCTAATCGAGATCAAAAATTTGGTTTGTATGGGCGGTGCCACGCCCCCTTATCCAGTGCACGCCTTATTTTCTCAGTAGAAGGATATGGATATGTAGTAAGTTCCTACCGAGTTTCATTGATGTGTGATGTGTAGTTCTAAAGTTATACACGAATCTGGAGTTGATAAAAAAGTGCCACGCCCCTTATCCTACGCCCATAAAATTTTACCAGTGGGACGACACATCCAAGAGGCGACTGCATACGAAATTTCAATGCTGCACGACCTTTAGTTCCAAAGCAAATCGAGATCAAAAATTTCCTTTGTATGGGGGTGCCACGCCCACTTGTCCACTGCCCGTCTTATTTTCCCAGTAGAAGGATATGGATATGTAGTAAGTTCCTACCAAATTTCATTGATGTGTGATGTGTAGTTTTAAAGTTATACACAAATCTAGAGTTGATAAAAAAGTGCCACGCCCCTTATCCTACGCCCATAAAATATATTGATTCATGCATTGTCATTGTGGTTACGCATGTATGCAAAGTTTCAGATCTCTAAGTAGTCGGGAAGTGGGTGAAAAATTGATTACTAGATTCCACTACATACATACAAACATACATACCGGATGTGAAGTTAATATAAAGCTTATAATATAATAATAAAAAGAATTGAAACGAATTATCCCATTTGAAAGATGTGCATCGTTATTTTCATTATACCAAGATGTAACTTCTACGACGATTATGCATTTCTTCTATGACATTATGACCTTAACCTTAATTATGCCCAACACATGTTTTCGAAACCATAAGACTGGACTCGCTTCCGTTCTTGTAACTATTATATTGTGAAAGCAACAACAACATATTTTCAGTTAAAAATTTTTTCCATTTTAATAATTTTTCTGAGCGTGCCTAATGCTAATTTCAATAGAGAAGCAATTTCCAAATTTCTCAATTGCTTCTGAGCTTTGTTATACTTAATATGATTCAATTATTATTTGAAGACCGGCGCTTAGTTCAGACGATCTAGAGAGAGTTGCATGATAAATTATATATCATTTTAAAAATTTCGAGGTCTATTATTTGACAGACATGCTATTATTCTAAGAATGGGCTTTTCTAGGCGGTTTTAGAATTGCACAATATTAAATGATACACCATTTTGAAAGTTTCACCATGAATTTTCAGGCATAAATTCTCGAAGATTGGTTGAAAATGTTCTAAAATATTAGAATTTTTAATTTCGAAAGTTTTGTATTGATTTATTTCCTTTCGAGATAAAGCCTGCTGAATAGATATTAAGTACTTTTTTTAAATTTAATTTAGCTATGTCATAGGGCACACCCGATAATCGGGAGTTATTTCTAGTGATCAATTATTTCAAAACAAAACCAAGTACAAGCAAGTAAGGAAGCATCAGTCGGGTTTCTCCGACAGAGTAATACCCTACGCCAAGTAACTGAGTGGGCGGACCACTCCCATTTTTGTCCAACTAAAAGATATTCCTTATAGAACTGTATATAGCAACTATTGATACTCTGGAAGGAGTCCCGCCGAGGAACTACAACATAAACTACCGATATATATTATTTACCGCCTTCATTGTGGGCGGATTACGCCCATTTTTTAATATGGCACGTAGAGCCGATACTTGAACTTAAGAACCAAATTTTATTTGTTTAAATTCATAAATAGTTACTTGAGAGCCATTTTTCCGGAAAAATTTTTTCGCCTATATAGTGGGCGGGCCAAGCCCATAATCTCGGAACTTGAACTAGGGTAAGGTTCACTGCGACTTTGTACCAAATTCTGTCCAAATCGGAAAACTTTCTCTTGCTCTCCTGCACAGACGGGCAGACGGACAACCGGAAATCAACACAGAAAGTGATTCTGATCATTTCTATATACTTATGTCTATACCTAGGACGGCTCCTTTAATGCGTTACAATTTTCGCACAAAGTTATTATACCCTATTACCATAGGTGTAGCGTATAAAAACATATTTACAGAAACATCACCTTAAGATCATATGGCAGTACTTTTAAGTACATAGCACAACGGACAGAAATCGATAACAATCTCCGAAAGATTTGAATGATTTTTGGGACAATAGTACCTATATGTATTAGATGATGCGAGTTTATGTTATTCGGCAGATTAGTTTAAGATAGAACAGTTTTATTCGGACTTACTAGGTATTAGATAATTTAAATAGTGCAAATAAAACTGCTGACAGTAGCCTTAATGGTAAAGGAAAAATCTAGGAAAAATGTTCGAAGTATATATCTAAGTATCTTGCCTCCTTTGATTTTTCAAAATAATTAGACAAGAAAAACAAAAAACGATAATCAAAATTAAGACGGAGCGATATATGTAGGTATATAAGAATACTATATAAATTAAAATAATACTGAACGTGGTTGCTGAATTCGGTTAGCCGGAATTCGCATTCCTACAACATACATATGAATTCAAAAACTAGCTCGTATTTACTTTCGCATAATTTCAATAGGCACTTTCGTTTGCTTTCAATTGAATGAACTAAAATAAATATTCTCTTTTATTGCAGCATTTGTGACAATCGAGCTCAGCTCCGCGTCCGACGCACATTGGGGCTATCCCGATTTGGATAATGGTGACGGTAAGCCTAAAAAAATACATACTACATTTGCGATTGTAGTATTTATACACTCACCTCAGCTTCAACAGTAACTGCCTACTAAGCTGAACTTCCTACACGGTGGCTCGCCAAAGAAAAGACCAACATAAACGAGGAGCGCACTCGAGATCAGGCGGGATCATGGCGCGCTTGCATACGCAATTTATTTAAATTGTAAAATTACCCCTGCTTATTAGACGCTGAAATTATGCCCACTCGCCCTCAAGCATCTGCTAGTCGGAATACTAAATCTGTGCGCTGTGGAGTACCGTCCTTCGCACAACTGCACGTCTCTCTAATTCGCACAATTTTCGAAAGCAATTTGCCAGTGTACATTCCCACTCACGGAATGGAAACATTTCAAATATGATAATTTTCATACTTGGGTGGGTGTGTGTTTGTGTGTGTCGATGTGCGCGTATCTGAAAGCATAACAGCCACTTAAAGTAGAAGGAATCTCCCACTCTCCGTGATATGGAACTGTGTCGATAGTAAGGCCGCCATAGAAGCATTAGACTCGAAGCTCATCAAATCAAAATGTGTGAGAGAGTGCCGAAATTCCCTCAAATCCATCCACCAGCACACCATCAAGCTCTGCTGGGTACCCGGACACTTCGGTGTAGAAGGGAATGCTAGGAATGGATCTGAAATGGACTTGCAATACTTAAAATACTCTGACAACAGCATCCACACTCCCATTTGTTAAGCATATCGACTCATAGAACCTAAATCCGAAACGATGGCCAATCACCGGTGGTCAAACACCACCAATTGTGCAATTTCTCTGACTTTATGTCCTAAACTAGACGCAAATAGAACTAAGAGCGTACTTGCTCTAAATAGACATTCCATCCCCACACAGGGGTACTCACCGGGCATTGCAATATAGGCGTCCTGGCCGACCGATTGCAAATCCCACGGAGTGGCTTCTGCAATAGTAGCGGAGACGAAGAGGAAATAGAAACTATTGAGCATCTTCTATGACACTGTCCAGCACTACAGGAACGTCGCCTACGACTCGTGGGATAACGGTTCTTTGATAGCTTAGCAGAATTAGTACGTGTGCCTCTAGAGGATATTTGAAGATTCATTAGGATATCAGGATGATTCACTCACACCTAAGGGTCTGGGCTTTCTCCATCTACTGGGTTCTATATACAAGGCATCACAATGGGCCTTCGGCCTCGTGGGTTTACTGTTAGCAGTAAACAGCCTTTATAACCTAACCTAACCTAAAATAGAAGCAACTAAGCAAAGCATATGGGAGCTGATTTAGCACAGACTTTATCTGGTTCAGTGCTTCTGGATCGTTAAGGTTTTTTTTCCGATTTCTAATCTCTGATTTTATACAAGTTTTGAATAGTTCAATTCAACAGCCTTTTAACAAATTATGATTTAATTATGACAAATTATTTCATTACAAACAATTTTTGATTGTATTTTCTAGCAAAAGCTAAAATAAATCATTGATCTCTTTTCTTGATTGTTAATTTTTTGATCAAACTAAAATAAGCAATAAATTTTCAATTATAAGTAAAAATCATTAATTGATCGTATGTTTTAGTAAAAATAGTTTAAATTGAAAATGTCTTTCATTCCTTCATTGCAGATTATCAAAGTTGGGGTGGCATCTGCGACAGCGGCCACCGTCAGAGTCCCATTAATCTCAGTCAAAGAGGTGCGTTGAAAGGCGTCTTTAGTAAGCTGCGTTTCGATAACTACGATGATGAGCAGAGTGGCGTGAGCATGGTCAACAATGGGCACACCAGTAAGTGACGTCGTTGTAGATGCTTTAACTTACTGATGAATGAATCCATGAATCAATTTCGTTTCCTGTCTTCCTGTACAGTACAACTTTCGGGATTTCCCTATGTAATGGATTTGGAGGGCGGCCCGCTCTTGGGCGAATACGTGGTCGAGCAGATTCATTTGCACTGGTGGTCCGAGCACACCATCGACAATATACGCTACCCCTTGGAGGCGCACGTTGTGCATCGCAATAAGCGCTATGAGAATATGACCGTTGCCGGTCAGCATAAGGACGGCATAGCTGTGCTTAGCGTGCTGTACCACGTGTCCAATGAGGCCAATGCCGCCATTGAGAAGATCGTGCAGAATTTGGATCAGGTGAAGAGCGCCAGCAATTTGAATAAGCCCATCAAAATGAAGCAGCCCTTCGCTGTGCGCGATCTGTTTCCCGATATCGTGGGCTACATAACCTATTTGGGTTCCCTGACTACGCCCTCTTGCTCCGAGGCAGTAACCTGGATCGTGTTGACTGAGACATTCCCAGTGACTATGGAACAGGTGAGCATTACTTTGAGCGACATAAATTTAGATGAAGACTCAACTGTCTCTCGCAGGTGGAAAAATTCAAGGAAATCGAATACGAGCAGGGAAAGCAGTTGAAGAGCAACTATCGCAACATACAGAACCAGTACAACCGCGCCATGATTGTGGTGCTCTCCGATGGCAGTGATAATCGCAATGCAGCCACCTCTCTGCGCCTTTCCCTCGGCGGTGTTTTATTGTTAGCGATCATGACCAAATTACTGCTATAGAGTTCTCCCTTATATATATGTATATCTTATAAACTGCAGCTATCTGAATGATGTATATCGAAACCAAAGAATTTGCTCTGATATTATTATAAGAAACCATGCACATCGATGTTGTTGTTGCTGTGATTATCAATGCACAAAACATGACCAAAAGCAATTTTATTTTAACTAAGTAACATTTTCCATATTTTATAAACATAACTATTGTATTTATATTTATATTTTAGCATATTGTTTATATTTAAAAAGCTAAACTTGTCAGCCTCGACTTTTTTTGTTGGTTTTGTAACAAACTTTCGTTAAAATCACTGCTGTTATATATTTTGCAACTGTTGTCATATTTTTACTAGTCAAAGTGAAAAGTCAAATGTTTGAGTAATTGCTGAAAAAAGAGTCTGTATTAAGTTAATAAAAAAATTATATTGAAAAAAATTCATTGTTGTATTTTCTTTACATTCGTATAAACTCTATTAAATAAATAAAGCGCGAATATTTCATTCGGATTGATAGGTTTTTACGGTAAAATTTGAAGTATATTTCCTTGAACTTCGTCAAAATTTTCATAAGTGTACTTTTAATTCCAAGCATCACTGCATATAAAAAATTTTTTATATCAGTTTAGCTCTTTTACAACACCGGAAATTAGTTTTAAGCTGCCATTTCCACTGGGGATTTTTTGAAAAAAAAATGCCTGCCATCGCAGCAAGAAAATAAGGAGGACTGCTTCAACTTTGAAAATATGGCTTACATTTCATTAAAAAAATTAGCACTCTTATGAAGAATCGGTTTCATATAACTATTTTTTTGCAAGAAAAAGTAAATTTCACGTAAACGATCTTTAAGATGTAGCGTTTCAAATTATGAAGCAGCTCTTCGATAGAGGTTTCAAAATCTTTTTAAAATCCTCAAAAGATTTAAAACTTTTCAAGTTAAAGGCTAACTTTTTTTTGAATTCACGGTACATCTTTGTTAAAAACTTTCAGAAAGTCAGCAAAAACGGAAAAGATTAATATTTTTTGCAAAAGTTACGATGGCACTTGGACCAGCGCTGTAGAAAACATTTGAATGCTTGCTGAATTCCTTTCGATTTAACATGATGGAAGGTCCTTGCCTGTTTGCCTTGGCTACGCTCATATCTGTAAGATCTACCAGCTGCATATCAGTTATAACTCCTGCTTGTTGAACAAATTTTCTTCGATCTAATTTTTATTATTGCTGTCTCAAAGTATGATTTTCGTTGCAATGAAAACGGAGAAAAATTTTGATTTGTGGCGATAAAATAAAGGATACAAAATCTATCTAATAGATATTTTCAATTGAGTAATAAACAGCTGCTATTTTACTATCGCTGAGTTCATATTGGCGTGTCGTTACTTTCGACAAAGAACTCTAAATTATTTGAAGAGTGAAAATAAAATATCAGCAGCTTTATCAAGCATTTCGTAGCATATTTCCAGGCATGACCATTTCCATAATTTGAGCGACTAAATAGTGCTAGCAAATATGCAACAAGTATTTCATATGGGCATTTTAAATGAGTAATTGATATTTTGTGGGAAATTTTACGTTCGCTTTGTTAAATCGACTTTTCCAGGCGTGTTCGTTTCTGCTTACAGAGGGCTTATGAGAGAAGAGATTTAATAAAATTTTGCAATTGAGGATTTGAGTTATCTATGATTAAATGCTTGTGATTTTAATGCACAACATTAAGCCTTGATTGCAAGCCTGATATTTAAGGTAATTGCATTAACATACATGTATTGTTTATGAAAGCTGTTCCTTGAAATGGACGATTTTGCAACTTGAACTTGGAGAAGATTTAAGGCAATTGTGTATGGAATTTGGTTAAAATTTAATAACTTGCGCTTCCTCTCCTGCGGCTACGTGCAGACAGACAGACGGCAAGCCGGAACTTAGGACAAAAACTGATTCCAATCATTTTCGTATATGCAGTATTATAGTACATAAGACGCCTTCTTTAATGCGTTACAATTTTCGCACAAAACTTTTGCTTCTTTGTTATAACTTTCACAAGTCCGATTCTTCGAAAACGTTTCAAATAGTAATCCAAATGCAGATAAATATTGTCGGACTCTCAGAAAACTTCCCAAAAAGTACAATGATTGAAAAATCAAAGGGCATTAGTTTGACAATGGAAGTCGACTAAAACTTGCTTCCAATTTAAAAGTTTCCACGTCGACATATAAATTTGAGAAATTTTCATATACGTATATATAGCTTATGTCACTGCGATTAATTAGGCATCAAAATTTTACTAATCTTACCATTTTAAAATTATTTAAACAAAGTTTTATCGCTAGAAGCTATGAATAAAAGTAAATATTGTTAATGGAAACCTTTTCAACAGGCAAACACTATTTAATTGCATTCTCACGCCAATTGTTTATGCAAATGAGTTGCGCTCTGGCGCTTGTATCTTGTCTTGATTTTCCATGGCCAGCGGCGTGTAAACGAGCCACTGCACATGCGCGATTGGTAACACCGGCAGCTCCTGCTGGACGGCGTGTGTTTGTCAACGGCTGGTATCGGCTGAGATATCGAATGCAGAGCGATTAATTTCTGCCAATATAAATTAGCGCCACTGTGCGCTGGCGTGACGCCGAAAGGCCACGTGAATGCGGTCCAAACGCTGTAAGGAAAGTGGCCAACGCAAATATTTTAATTAAGAGAGTGTAGACATTATTTAATTTGATTTAACGGCGGAAAGAGTTATGAGTTCGCATCGTCAGCATTGCCAACACAATCAGCGATCGATTGTGAGCTGCGCTGCGCTCGAACGAGATCGACGGATTATGTAAATCATAAATTCGACAATAATAATTGGCATTTTATGCATATTGATTTAGCAAAACATGAATTAAAATTTGAATTAAAAATACAAAAATGCAGAAATAGAAATAGCAACAAACGCAACAGAGTCGAATGTCTACTTTGACTTTTGTAATGAAATCGTTTGTGCATGAAATCGTTGGCTATTAAGAGAAGGCTGCCAGCGGGCTGCGATATTGACGGGCGGCTGTAAATTTAGTAGCAGCGACTTGTATAAGTTACGACTGTCACTGCGACAACGAGACGTATGATGGCTTACTATCATTTATAGCAGGTCTAAATTAAAGTGTGTCAAATCAATCAAATGCTTACAGTAACATGCCAGCAGTTTACCTTAACAAGTTCAAGATGTAAGATTTTATTTGGTTTTCTTGACTTTTGAGCATAGTTTTACAAGATTTTAACGGGGTTAATCGCTCGTGAAATTGGCATTAGATTTCTTTAATACAATTCATCATATTTGTTTGCTATATAATTAGTTTTTATATACATTTTAATATTAGTATAACAAACCTATAATTTGACATTAAAAATATATAGCGATTAATATGTGTGACTTAGAGCTATCATAGGTGCACTAACGGGACACTGCCTTGTAGCAGCGCAAGCACATAGGATGGGTATAAGGAACGACGACAGCTGCAAGTAATGCAAAGAAGCGGGTAGCAGGGAGACCTTGGAACCCATACTGTGCTCCTGCCCCGCCATCGCTAGAACTCGTCTTACTTATTTAGGAGCGCCTGAATTTTCAGAGCTCGAACAGATCTCGAAACTGGGTATCCAGCCTCTGGGAATTTGTGAAACACGCCGATATTCTTACAGATCACTACTTTGACCATTCCTAAATTTACTTACTGTGATCACTAAGGACCCAACAGGGTCTATGTGTGGCCTTCTTAGGCAGCCAGCTTAACCTAACCTAATGTTTGTGACGTTTACATTCGTAAAACATTTCTTAATACCAACATATTAACCTTGAAAGTCGGCGCAATTTTCATGCTGTTTGACGTCCGAATTCAGACAAATATTACTAAAGGATCTCATATACCAGCTAAGTAGAAATATAACCCTGCCTATCACGTTCTCGAAAACTGGCAACTAACAACAAACTTTAAACTTTTGAAAATTAAACAAAAATTCCATAGTCTCTTTCAGAGCTTTTAATAGAAATCTTCATTAACTTCTCCTCATAAACGAAATTAACAAATTAACATAAAACAACAGTTTCCGTTTCAATTATTTCTCTTGAGTTGTTAGAAAAAGTTTAATAAATTCAGCGGAAAAGGTTGCTGGGCATTTTTTCAAGCAAACCCGAAATAGCGGATATCTGCTATGTAATATATAAGAAATGTTGTATTAGCAATATTTTGTTTGTTGTTACTTTTAACAAGAGAACGCATAATTGTTTAACTATAGCAAATAACAAACTTATTCAAAAACAGAGAGAAAGATAACGAAACTGGTGCAAGCGTTCATCAAGACAAATGCATATCTTAAGCGTATTGTATTGACTATGTTGACAATAGATCATACGACAATGAGTGATCAAGCAAGAAAAAAGAAACCAATCACGGCAACAACAGCTTGCAACATGATCAAAGCAGATGACAACAGCTACAGCTTCCAATGCGATCTTTACAGTTGCCACAGCTGACCTGTAGTTGCTAAACTCTTGAGAGTTTGCGGGCAACAAAAAAAAAGCAGCACTCGCCATTTTTAAAATATGGTCACACTTTTGAATGTGTGCTTTATATGATGGACACAATGGCTGAATGCCTAATTTATGCGTTCCACACTGCCTTTATGCACCACATTTTGACAGTAAAATTTTGATTATTTTGGCACTTTCAATTTGTGTATGTGTGTGTGTGTGTGAGTGTGTAAATTCACAAAAATTCGAACGTTGCGTTCGCCCTTCTTTGTTTTGGGTGAATGGCATAGCACCGTGCACAGTGCATAATGCACAGTGTGACAAGTTGCTAAAAAATGCAAAAAATTTAGAAAATCATTTAAACAAAATTTTCGATTGAATATTACTTTGCGTTCGGATTCTATGCAGCTTTAAAGTTGCAGTTTCAAACTATGAAATTATTCTCATTTGCAGCACTTTTCTTCTATTTAATATTTAAAATCTATTTATATAAGTAATTTTTAAAGAACATCGAAATGATGCGTATTAAATGAAAATTCAAAATGTTATTTCGGGAAAATGCTTTCCTCAATACAAAAACTTCAGTGATCAAATGCTAAAATAGTTGATAAAGCTACTCTTCTGTTTTTCATATAAATAACGGCTTATGGTATGTGAGCAAATATAACCCGCAGAGTATGCGTTCTCTCGATTGCTTTAACAGAACTACTTTCGTTAATTATACCATTGGCTTCCCCACTGGAAAGTAAAGCTTTGTTCAAAGGGTTGGATGATCCTACTCCTACTCTTATTGTAACTTTTTACCATGCCCACCTCTCATACACAATATTTTTCAAGCTCAAATAAATAGTTCAATGTAAGTTGTAGCACGACAAGATTTGGAATCAAGTTCTGGAACTCGAACATTTTTCAAAGGTGACCATAAGTGTTGGGCTAGCACTTTTTAGCACATTTTTTAAATATGGTGCTATATTCCCTTGTACTTTTTACACGCAGTTTCTAAGGTTCCACTGAAAAATGAATTATAAAATCAATGGTTGCTAATTGTGGCACTTAATTCTTTTATCCTATTATCACGCATATTCTTTTTAACAGAAAAATATTCCTTAATACTGTAACTTAGAACTAGCGTGATCACATTTTACACATAAGATATGTGTTAAAAAAGTAGCGTATCGGAACTCGGAATGGCACGAAAAAAGTGGCTTCAATCATAGGACTTCAGGCTGCTGCAGCTAAAATTTTTTTATACGAAATATCAAAATATATTTGGAATGAAAATTGACGAATTTTTTTTTAATTCACTGTTCCCATAGTTTTTTAGATGCTAGATTTGCTGCAACTCGAATACTCTGGCTTGTGTTTCGGCAAGGCAATGCTCGATCTGCTTTTCTGAAATTCAGAGCAAAACAATAAATTTTCTTCACTTACAGGCTTAAACTTTCTAGTTAAAAAGCTTAAAGCAAGAATCTGTGGAAAGCTCTGGCCCTTGTAATTATACATACATATGTACCTCTTTCTCCAAATTTTCAAAATATGCTTTTGTATTATAGTATTTTTGGCCATACTCATTGCACTGTGCAGCGTGGCCTGAAATAATAAGCTCCCCAGTGAATTCCCCACTCTGCATAGTGCACGCTGACAATGAAATTATGTTGCACACAGCGAACAGCTGATTGCAATTCCATTATTGCAACGCATTATGCAAATGATCTCAACGACTCGCTCTGATCGTTGTTTGCGTGATCACATTTTTAATTGTCCGAATACAAATCTGCCTGCTCCCTTCCTACAGTTTATTGTCTTCTACTCTGGGGGCATGTTGTCAATCATTAATATTGAATGAAATTGATTTTGGAAAGGTGAGTGAGACTTATTATCAACACTTTTTCGCAGTCAAATTTGACATTATGGCTTATTTTTGTTGTTGTTGTGGTTGTTGCCGCTGTTAACAGTGCCCTAAAGTGTTGCACATGCTCATAGGCATTGACTCAAGCTCTGCGCTGCCAATCTTCTTCGGCAGTTATTTCTGATTTCTTAGCTTTGGCTTTGACTGTCGTCTGGCGTCTGTCACCCAGTCGCCCGATGCCGCGTTGACATATGTATAAAAAGCTTGTCGCGTCTATCGGAAGTCATCAGTTCATCACCGTCGGTCCAGCTTCCAACAAGTTAACAGCATAACTTAACTAAACCCAGCCTAAGCAACAACATGAAGATCTTTCTGGTATGTTGACGATTTGGAAATAGCGAAAAATTTGCTATTGTGACAAAAGAAGTTAAAAAATTGTGTTCATAAAGTAGTGCCATTTGCTGTGTGAATTCACTTGAACGTGTATAAAATTAATAGAGAATTCTTTCGAAACAAGATAATTCACCAATTACGCTGATTTTATGAAATCTTTGGACATTAGATGCTTCGAAACATAGAATCAAAGTAATTTCTTACCAGTGAATCAGAATCATGTACCTTTTCAATTAGGCGACAAACTTCAGATAGCCTCTAAACTGTGTTGCTCGTGATACACCATATCGGGAGTCACTGCGGCGAATAAATTGTTAATCGTCAATAGACGCTTCCCAATCGCAGGAGCAACTTATACAACGCCAGTTTTAGTGCGTCGAGAGAGGGCTGTCCTTGCCAATTGCCGACCGAGCCCAAAGTAGTGCCTGTTGGAATGCGAGTTTCTTTGTCTGATCTCAAGTCTAACGTTAGTTTTGATGCTGGTACTCAGATAGTTTAGTTACTTAACCACCTAGAACTTTGGGTTGCCAGCAGTGACGTGGTGTTCAATTATCTTTGTTGGTTGACAGAAGGTATTTCGTCCTTGTTATCCTTGTTCACCTGTAGACCAGTTCGATGCGACTTCTTTTCAAGGCTAGAGACCGCCTGTTCAGACCGCTGATATCATCAGCATACGTCAAGATATTACCAACTCGCTTGCATTAATTAACCCTTTTTTTAGCGAATCTAAAGTAGAAAATGCACTACTCCAGCTTCTACAATCCTACTCAACTATAATCCTGTTGAAATCAGCAAGTTCTTTGCACTTATAGGAAATATTCTCTGAACAATCCATGAATAAATTTAAGTTCATTTTGAAATCAAATTATAGAAACTTGTTTTATCAGATCAATACTGAAAAATGGTGCCTTAATTTGGTTATCTGAAACTCTTAATCGATACGTAGGTTAGGTTAGGTTAATCTGGCTGCCTAAGAAGATGGCCACACATAGACCCTGTTGGGTCCTTAACGATACCAGTTGGAGTTTCGTTAAGGAGTTGTCAAAGTAGTGATCTGTCAGAATTTTGATGTTTCTCACAATAATCGATACGTAAATACTCTTATTTTCAGACGGTTCTACTGGCCACGCTCGTGCTTTGCATCTCTGCCGATGTGGGCTACAACTATCCAGGTCAGCAGCAGCTCACACAAAATTTCAATAGCGCTGTGCAGCAACAACAACAGCAACAGTCCCTGCCCTTGATCATGTTGCCGATCACTCAGCCCAGTCAACATTATCTGCCTGCCATTCAGCCACAGCTTCAGCGATACCAACAACCACTGCAGCAGCAAAATATTGTTACCATGTTGCCCATGCCTGTTGGTTTCCCCAATTTCGCAGCGCCTCGTCCGATCGCCAGTCCTGTACGTCGCTCACGTCCACGCGTTAAGATTGCCAAGAAGCCCGTCATTACGAAGAACTTCTTCATACACGCGGCGCCAGAGGAGACCGAGGAGGACATACAGGACGAACTGGCTCAACTGGCGCAGCAGCCACGCAAGCACTACAATGTGCTCTTCGTCAAGACGCCTACGCAGACCAGTCGCACTGCCGCGCTCAACTTGGCCAAAACATTGAAGGAGGAGAAGACTGTCGTGTATGTGCTGTCGAAAAAGACCAGTGCCGCCGACTTGCAGGACGCCATTGCCGATGCGCCACAGCATATTAACAAGCCGGAAGTGTTCTTCATCAAGTACCGCACACCGGAGGAGGCGCTCAATGCACAACATCAGATTCAAACGCAATACGACAGCCTCGGTGGCACTTCCACCATCACCGATGAAGGAGTGGCTCCCATTACTTCAGTGGTGGGCTCTCTGGATGCGCCCGAAGAAGAGGAAGTCGAGGAGGAGCAACAGCAGCAGCAACAACAGCAGCTGCTAGAGCAGGGAGCACAGCAGTTGAGTGAGCAAATAGGAAACAGCATCAACAACAACGGCGGCAATTCGTACCTGCCACCCAACCGCTTCAAAAGATCTTCGATGTAAAAGCCGCCTTAGTTTAGTTATGAAACTGTTACGAGGATTGCAGCGCCAACCTGCAATCTGGTCCCTTGGAAAGTGTAAATACAAGTGAAATTCCATGCCAGTTGGCGATCGCATTCATCGCGATCTGTTGTTATTTATAGACGTACACACATTGCAGTACAATTTAAGACTACATTTTGCAAAATTTTACAAAATACATTCATGAGTAAAATATAAGAAATATATATAATTGTTGTGTTCACTTGTTTCGGGAACTGTAATACAAATTTATATACACTTTCATTTCCGTGACTATAAAATGGTGATTTCCGCTCCATATCAGTTTCAACGTTTTAAAAAAATTTGGGGCTCGCTCTGAGTACTCGTACGATTCCCAAACCCTTCAGGCAGGAAATTAATAAGGGAGTTTGTTTTCATGTTCCTTATAGCAGTTACGATTCTAGTATCTCTTTCGAAGGCCTTGTAGATGTGTCAGAGGATAATGATTTTTGCTTTTCTTCTTTGTTTTATAATATAATAGGTTTGTTTGATACTTATTTTCCTTTGCTGTTCGTATTTTGATTACGTTTCCGTCCGTCCAGTCTGATTCTAATTGTATTCGATTTTTAAACATTTGTGTCTTTTACATCTTCCATGTCTTTACATTCATTAGATTCAGTTGCTGGTTCTAATTAGGATTTTAGTTCCTGATTGCGGTCTACATGCTACATAAAATGACAAACTTCTCTAATAAAATTCCCTCTATAACTTTCTAGCTATAAAACTCAATGCAACTCCATTCTTTGATGGTCAACTCTTGGCTGTGTTCTTTCACAAACACGTCTATATCATTGTTATTCACCTTCAGATCGTGACCAAAGACATAATCTCGTTACCACAGTTACCTCTGTCCCGAGCCCAGAAAGTTTCATTCGACAACACTTTCTGGCCAAATCTTCTTCCAAGCAGAAGTGGGAGTTCTCTGGGTTATTCGTTATGCCAAACGCCGCTCTTTAAGCATCTAATTAAAAAAAAAAATTTTCTCTTATCGAAATACTCATTTTTCGAGGTTCTACTGTACTCCCATGAAAATACCACTAGTATTTAAATGAAAAAAAATATGTACCAAGTCGTGTTAAAGACTCGAAAATGCTACCCAGCATTTGCTTAACCCGCATAACGAGCAACCAGTAAAGCTGCAATTCAATTAGGCGTTTTATTTCAGTGGGAATTTTTAATGTACTAGCGTTCGATTTTAAAGGAAGTTTTAAGAAGATAGTATTTAAAGAAAGTTACAAATGTTTTTTTTACATAAATATATTTTGTTGTCTGCTGCAGTTTTGTAAAGGCATCAGTGCCTTCAGACCCCTTTAGTTGCTTTATTAAACTACGCATCTGCTTGAAGAGTACAACGAACTGCGCTCACTTTCTGATATGGCACGGCACCCACTCCCATCACTATTCTTATTTCATTAACAACTGAAGCGCATGCGCAGCAGGATACAAAGCCGTAGGCGCGCGAAACACGATGCAGGGCTGCTCTAGCCAACCAAGAACACACTCGATAACAATTGCAAGCGTGACTGGCATACGGAATGTGCCGCGCGCGAATAGATCTTCCATATAAAAGTGGCCCTCGCAGGGAAGCGGTCGATTAGTCGTTGCACGCAACCGCCAGCGAAATGTGCCAGTTCATGTGCGGATCGTTTTGGCTGCTGCTGCCGTTGCTGCTAAGTGGCTGCAGTCTTGTTGCGGCCCTGAAGGAAGACCCGCTCTACCCACCACAATTCACCAACAATCGCATTGTGGGCGGCGAAGAGGCCGGCGAGAACTTCGCACCATACCAGATCTCGCTGCAAACGCTGAAGGATCGGCACTTCTGCGGTGGCGCCATCATCGACGAGCGCTGGATCATCACGGCTTCACACTGCGTGGCCGGGCAGGAGGCCGATAAGATCAAAGTGCTGACGGGCACGCAGAATCTGAAGAACAACACCGCCAAGTATTACTTTCCGGACCGCATCGTCCAGCACTGCAACTTCAACAATCCGGCCTATGCGAATGACATCGCGCTGCTGCACCTCAACGACTCCGTCGAATTCGACGAGCACACGAAAGCGGTGGACTACGACTATGCGCCCATGCAGGCGGGCGACGAGCTCGTGCTTACCGGCTGGGGCACGCTGTCGCTGGGCGGCGAGGTGCCAGCGAAGCTGCAGACGCTCACGGTGAAGTACGTGCCCTTCGAGGAGTGCCGAGCGGCGCACAACGGCAGCACCTGGGTGGACATCGGGCATCTGTGCACCTACAACGACGAGGGCAAGGGCGCTTGCCACGGCGACTCGGGCGGCCCGCTGGTGCACAACGGTAAGCTGGTGGCGCTGGTCAACTGGGGACGGCCCTGCGCCAAGGGCTATCCCGATGCGCACGCGCGCGTCTCCTATTATCACGACTTCATACGCAAGAACCTGCACGGCTGCGAAGGAGAGGAGCAGCACTCAACGACACCGCCTGCCTGCAGCGTCAGCACGGGTTCCGAGGGTGCTGGCGAAGGCAGCGACGGGGAGAGGCGGTAGGTTCTTGCACTCTCACATATCTCAAAATCAATAAAGTAAGGTGAATGCGATTGTTAAATTCTTTTTGCATTTCAATTCGAAACATTGCTTTTATTTCTGTATGCCTAAATGTGAGCTAAGCATTTGCAAAAAAAACCGAAGTTAGCAAGAGCAAAAGTAGGGGTTCCGAATCGTTGATGCGCTGCCAAAGACGTGTCCCGAGTTAATTCGAGCAAATCTGTCAAATTGTTAATCAATATAATTTGCAACAAACAACGCTCCTTTAATAGGTAAATTATAATACTGGCCATCCACTAACTGCGATTCTACAAACACAATTCCTGTTGCGATTTTTGAGGCACTAGTTTCCCTATGAAATTATTTCGTAACAACATAAAAATATTAATAAAGCTCGAATTATGTTGTCATTCCTTTTGGAAAGAGATACATATGTTATTATAAAGGGTATCGATTTCAAATAAGCAGCAACCAGAGTTGCGCGATTTCGCAAATTATATACCGATATATGTATGCGTGTAGAAGATGTAGAAAACATCAAGAAAATATAGAAAACCACGTAGACAATGTAGAAAACTATGCAGAATTATTGTATGCAAATCTAAAGTTAGATATGTCTTGACTGCCAAAGAATATGATCAAACTGCTGCAACATAACTAACATAGTTTGATTAAAAATCCTCAAATTTGCTCCTATCCGAACTGAACTTTAGTTTATTGCACATTGCATCGTTATCCTTGATAACATTTCATTGTATCGCTTACAATACAAAAAATTCCTCAAATTCCAAATGTTAATGGGAAAAGGGCCAATTTTTTGTAAATATTTTCACCAACTTGACATAAAAATAACTACATAACTAATAATATTTCATCATGTAAAACCGGAGCGCATAGTAAACTAGTACTACTATGTTCCTTGGTTTTCTAAATACAATTTCCTACATGTAGAGAATCAGGTATTCTACATATTGCACACCATCTACAAAATGAGCAGTGCTCATCTTTAAGCACTGTATTTCTTCTGTTTACTTCTGTTTTTCTTCTTTCTAATCTTTCACTTTAAAAACACCGTTATATATCTTTGGTACCTATGTTATCAGCGAAGCTTTTAACGAGCAGCTGGATATTTGTAATTAGCATGCGAGATATGTAGAAAACTCGGCACAACACTGGCGCCAACAAAGCAAACAAGCTTTCCAATATCTTAAATAACATCAGCAACTTTAGCCTCGCCAATATAATCTCATAAATTTGTGGCACATGCTGTTGGGAAATTTATTGTTCCCACAGATATCATATATTTTTAAATAGCGATAATAAATAAAGGCAGTGAAATGCATAAAAGTAATATTTGTTCGGTTGCTCGCAGTGGAGGGCACTTAAACTAGTTGGACGCCTGTTCAGCAAGTGTTCAGGCCGGCGATGGAGCTGCGTATCCAGTCGTGATAGTAGGCCACGCTGGCATATACGTCGGGATAGCCGACGGCGCACGCCTCGCCCCAGTTGACGATGCCCACCTGCACTTTGTTGGCGTCGACCAAGGGGCCGCCGGAATCGCCATGGCACGAGCCCTCGCCCGCGTGCGTAAAGGAGCAGATGTGTCCGGCGCCCAACCAGGCCGCGTTGCGCACCGTGCTGGCGCAATTGCCATGCGACAAGTACTTCAGCTCGATCTTTTGCAAAAGGTCCGGCGTGCGTCCCCACAGCTTGACGCTGCCCCAGCCGGTGAGCACCAACTTGTCGCCATCGTTCAAAGTGTTGCTGGTGGCCAACTCCACGGGCTGTACGTGGTCGTTGAAGCTGATCGGCTTGTTGAGGCGCAGCAGCGCAATGTCATTGTGGTACATGGGCTGATTGTGCAGGCAGTGCACCTTCGCCTCGACCACTGAGAACTCGGCCTCCGGCGCCGTCCAATTCACCGAACCCACAGCCACCTTCAGGTATTCCTTGGGCCAGTCCATGCAATGCGCCGCAGTCAGAATCCATTCCGAGTCCACGATCGAACCGCCGCACACATGCTCGCCGAATGTGTTCTGTATGGAGACCTGGTACGGAGCGTAGCCCAGCTCCGCATTATTGCCGCCGATAATGCGCACATCCTTGTCCAGCAACGGCAATGCTGGCAACAAATTTGCAGGCGTGTCTATGCCGCGCTCCTCACTCGAACGCAGCAGCGTCGCTAGCACCAACGTTAACAACAACGCGTATAGCTTCATTTTACTCAGCACTACTTTCTCTATCAGACTCTTATGAGTCGACGGCTCCTTCAACTTTTACTTTTATACCGCGAGTTTTCGCTTCGATCGGTAGCAGCGCATACCTTCTGATAACTACTCTGCGCCGACTTTGATATAGCCTCAAGGGCGGTGGCGGTGGGGAATAGTGCGGCGGCAACAGTTGCCCGTTTGATAAGCGCTTGAATTGCTAATCTATGCAGAATAAAAAAAACAGTAAGTGACCAATTGATTAGTCACACTCGACAATTTTAAAAGTAATTGAGCGTGATTAGTTTGCGAAAATAGAGCTCATTACGCGCACCTGCCGGACTTTAGTAACCCAAGAAGTTGTCGGCGCTTGTGAAGTACCAATTTGGCAATTGTCATTGTCGACGACTGAAGTGTTGCCTCTTTGGGGCGCACTTCGTTTGTTTAAGCGCCGGCCTGACCAAGTGAATAGTTGCTAGTCATTGCCATTGCATCAATGGTCAGTTCGTGGAAGCATGTTTATCATTACAAAGCAACATTTGACTAAGAGAACCTTAGAAGACACAAAATAAAAGCGGTCTGATGCGATAACTCAAAATAGGCATGGTTTCAGTTGGTAAAAGGTCTGATCCATTCAACAATAGTAAATCAGCCCAATTCTGAATATTCCCTGGGAGTTTTGTTCCCAAGGATTTTATGTTTCCTGGAGCGAAATTTGGGAGATGAAGTTCGGATTTGAGCTGTCAAAATAAATGTAAACTTTATAAATTGAATGAGCTGATTGGAAATTTGTGTTCAACCAAAGATAAAATCACTACGAAAATAGCTTTCATTTGATCTTCCATAAAATGTACTCTATTATATCCAAAAATATACATACAACATATTTGTAGAAGGCGCACTTCATAAAAAATGTAAATGGCACTCGTAAAATAACGACTCGATCTACAGGCTATATGACTTTTCTAACGAATCATTACAAGCCGCTCTCCGATAAACAAAAACAGGCTAAAGTTGGAAAAGTTTGTTTAGTTCAATCATCAGTCAATCTAGTTCAATATTTGATGCATCAAGCCCATTTACTAATTGTTTAAGTACTTAGAAATACAATTTAAAATTCTTCAACTAACGAATCAAATTCGGCAACATAAAAGGAATGTCTTTTAGAACACCGAATGCCCACTTCTTAACTAGTAACCATATTGAAAAAAGTTCGAAAAATATGAAAAGTAAGTTTTATCTTAACGCGGTCAACGGAATTTGAGAAAAATAAACCATTTATTGTTTAATCAGGTCATTTATTAGGGCAATCTTTCGATATCCAATTGGTTGTTTACTTTGAGTTCATAATGATATCGAAATATGGGACTATAATTTGATTAAACAATACCATTATATTTAGCTGACGATATGTACATACATTATACTTTATTATAATTAAATTTATTTCTAAAAATTCAACAAAAAATTTATTTTTTAGAAATTGATTTCTGAAGAATAAAGATTCAATTAAACCAATGAAATTCCTAATATGTTAATGGGAATATGGGTAAAGGCTTAATGATGTAGATGCTCAAGCTATAAAGTCCGTTGTACTTAGTTGGTCAGGGATACGATTTTAAGAAGGAAGTTTGGAGATCTGTTTGTAACACAGCAAAATTAAGAATATTCTGTAAAAGTGAATGGATGGATTAAAGCTTGCTCCTTTTCAAACTTCGTCGTTTCTTTGAACCAAGTGCTGCCATGAGCAATTTTTTTTGTTTCAAAGAACCACTTTTTTTTTATCAGAAATACACGAAGACAACTCTGCTATTCGCCTATGCCATGGCTGACGATAATAGAATTTGCATACTAAAGACTCACATAACGCATTCTACATGTTTAAATTCTTCGATCATATAAAAATATCACAAAAGTGCATCTTTATTTGCTAAATAGTTTTTGCTTAACCCCAATGGATCACTTTACGGTTTAATGTTGCAGCCCTTGATGGTGGTTCGTATCCAGTCGTTGTAGAACGACAGCCGCGCAAATACATCCGGAAAGCCATATGCACAGGGTATGCCCCAGTTGCCGACGCCCACCAATTGCCCCAGCGAGTTGACCAGTGGACCGCCCGTGTCGCCGTGGCAAGCACCTTCTCCCACTTTGCCCGCAGTGCACAGGTGTCCCACGTCGACGTCGTCGATGTTGCCGTATGCCTGTTTGCATTTCTCGTACGGCAAATAAGTCACCGTCAACTTCTTCAACTCGTTCGGGTACCCGGACTCACCCAGCACCCAGCTGCCCCAGCCGGTCATAGTCAGTTGCTCTCCCTCCACAAGCTCATCCTCCTCGGCGATGGTGATGTTCTGCGTCTTCTCATCATAAGCAATCAGCGTGGCCAGCTTCAGCAGCGCAATGTCGTTGTGATACAGCGGCTTGTCGAAGTTGCAATGCGTGATCACCTCGTCCACTCTGTACTCCCAGGCCTCACCCATCCAATCGTTGGTGCTCGTCACCACACGCATGTTCTTCTTCTGCAAGCCGGCCACGCAACTGGCAGCCGTCAGCACGTACTGATCCGCGATGATGGCGCCGCCGCAGAAATGATTGCCATACTGATTCTGCAGCGACACTTGCCAGGGTGCGAAACCCTCCTCCGCAACACCACCACCCACAATGCGCGAGTTCCTGCCCACGATGGGCCGGCTGTCTATGTTTTGTAGGCCCGCGTAGGGCGTGCCATGCAGACGTAGCGCCTCGCTGCAAGTGATGGCCACCACGAAGAGCAGCACTGCAATACACACTGAAGACTTCATGGCGGTTGGATATCCAAAATGAGTCTGAGCTGCTCACTAACGTTGCTTTAAATTTTATACAGCGGCCAGGCGCGCTTATCTACGACCGCCGATTTACAAATTATTTGGCATTGATATTACGGCCTGATTGCAGGTTGGATACCATATGAAGGTGCTTAATTGCTTCCGATAATATCGCCTGCGACTTGTTGTTGTGATATAACAGATTTCAGAAGGCGCTGGAAAATTGCGCATGGAACTTGTGACATTTCAGTGTGATTTTGGGCTTACAAGGAGACGGTACACATATAACAGCCTGTGACATATCTCCACTTTTGATTTCATATCTGGAAAAATCAATATAGACATGCAAGTAGAGCTCAAATATAGTATAAGTGCGTACTCAGTTTTTTTTCTTTTCTTTAAAAATTTTATTTGGCAGCACTTCAAATATTTAAAGAAATACATTGAAACACATTTCAAAACAAATCTTGGAATAAAATAATTATTTTAGGCAGAACAACGTTTGCCGGGACAGCTAGTTTCTTATAAAATAGTTCCAGCCATCGCAGTAGGTATACTGGTAATAATACGGATATGAATAAAGAACAATATAATATGTTTTGTTTGGAATAATATGAAATATAAGTGACATTTAATAGAAAAGCAGTAGGCAAAATTGCCTTTCTTGAGTATGTTACTATATATTTTGAGCTTAAGTATCTGTATATTTTGACAAAAATACTAGAAGGATTTCCAAGCATATTTAGAAATAAAATGCCAAAAATTGTTATATAGTTTTTATGCTATAGTTGTTGTATTATTTCTGATTTTATACCCATGGGTGAAGCTATTTATAAAAACAATTTGCTTTCAAAACTTTTAAGTTCTGCCAACAAAAATTTTCATGATGATAAAAAAACTGAGTACCTACACAGTTATAGATACATATTTTTGATCTCAACTTTCATGTCCATATAGATTTACCCAGGAGTAAAAGTTGCTGTCGCACGGTGTAAGGATCGGTCATAAGCGTAATCATTTTGCATTTTTTAAATGTTGCAGTCTTCAAACTTTGTGTCTTCTTATTGATTTACAACTGCACATTTTAAATTAAATATTATTTTGTAATCAGCTTCAGATTTTTCGATAAATGCAATTTTAAGTCAAAAACCTTCATTTTTAAGCTATTTTGAGCATTTCACTATATTGCCATCCGACAGTCCAAAATATTGCATATTTCTGCATCATTGTTATTCTTTTAGACGTATTCTGGCAAGAGTCACTAAAGACACAATTCAATATTTTGTATGAATGGAATCTTTTTTCTTTGGAAAATAATCAACTTTGACTACACCGTCGGAATCGGGAATCGGACTGTTGATAAATATATTGACTTTTAAGATAATTGTGTGCAAATTGAATCTCGCCTTTAATTGGTCGAACTCAACAGTATTAAAAATATACTCCTTACAAAGCTATATAATCGATATATTAACCGCTATTATCTATGACCTTCTGCATATATTAAAGGTCGTGCATAAGCGTCCGCTTCTTTGTTCAACAGTAGTATATGAGACCTATGCACTTGTTATCTCACAACCATTAAAATGCGATAACATCCATCTGCTTATATCCAACTTTATATGACTATATCAAATTGGAATATTGAACTGTTGATTGACGACCAATTTAGTTATAGGAGTCGGAAACAGCTACACTAAAAACACATCATTTAAGTAATAAACAATAAAAATGTTATACAATGCATTGTTTCGAATACAAACAAATGAAGAAAATAGCAGCAAAATATACCATATTATATATACATATATAGCTCACACACACTTATATATATAGCCGCATTCAATGGCCACTTGACCATTTGGTACCACTAATTGCTGCTGTCCACTACGAAGTCGAATATGTGCGGGTCGTTGGCGTTGCATAGTCCAACGAGGGCATGGCTCTGCGCCGTCTTAATGTTAGTGCTTGGAGTCGGCTTACAGCCGCCGTTTTCGCATGCGAAACGTATTCACCAAGTTGGCGTTCCGAACTCGCCGCGCGCCATTGACAATCGCTTGGTTGGCGGACAGGTAGCCGAGCCGGGATTCGCACCCTATCAGGTGTCTATAAGAACCACATATGGATCGCACATTTGCGGCGGAGTTATTATAGGCCGCGACTGGATACTGACGGCAGCGCACTGCGTGGAAGATTTTCCACTTTCTGTGCTGGAAATCGTGGTGGGCACCAATAACTGGCGCCAGCCGGGTGCCGTGTTGCGTCCACAGTTCGCCGTGCCACATTGCATGTATGATCAGCCGCACTTCTATCACAACGACATAGCGGCCGTGCATCTGAATGCATCCATTGAATTCAACAACTACACACAGCCAGTGGAGCTGGCTTCGGAGCATCTGCGACCCGGTGATGAGCTGACGCTGACCGGCTGGGGTACAACTTCCCTGAATGGCGATCTTCCCGATGAACTGCACAAATTGAATTTGGTCTATATTCCGAAGGAGGAGTGCGAGGCTGCCTGGGATTACTACGAGGGTGTCGATGTGGGTCACATATGCACCTACACACGCGCTGGTGAAGGCGCTTGTAACGGTGATTCTGGTGGACCCTTGGTGAATAGAGATGGCAAGCTAGTGGGTCTGGTCAATTGGGGATCTCCGTGTGCCAACGGAAAACCGGATGTGCACGCCAATGTTGTCTACTATAGGGACTTTATAGAGCTGGCCCTGACGCAGTGCACGCGTTTGAGGGGCTGACGCAAAGTTGGGCATGTCATTTCGCACTCGAACATTAATCTGGGATTTCATAGTATTAGGAATAAAGGCGACTGATTGTTGGAATTAAAATTACATGTACATACTTATATATGGAGGCGTACATTTTTGTTTTTTCTTGGGCTCTGAATAGGAAAATTTCGAGTGCCGTCGGTACATTAAACTAAAAAGCTAATTTTAAATAAAAAACGAAGCGTTTTTAGTTCTATTAAAGGTTCATTGATTTCAAAGTGAATGTATGCCAAAATAATTTCATTAAACTAAAGAATATTTTCTTATTGAAAATTATATGTACATCGAGTCAATAAAACAATTGTCAATGTAAAATCAACGGGACTATACTCGCCATTAGGTTACATTCTGTTTCAGTAAATTGTCTTTTGTAGAATATAAATCATTTATAAAATAGCTTCAAGACCGAAGATGAAGTGGGTGCAATATAATATGGGGATAAATAATATTATATAAAAAAAAACTTTTTAAAAATTAACTTTAATGTACTAAAAAGTAGAAAATAAATTGTTTCGAAGTCACCAGTATCTTACTATCCATAAAAGCTTGATATTGATTCATGTATTGTGCTCGTGTTTATGCATGTATGCAAAGTTTCAGATCTCTAAGTAGTCGGGAAGTGGGTGAAAAATTGATTACCAGATTTGACGACATACAAACATACCTGAAGTGAAGTTAATATAAAGCTTATAAAAAAGAGAAAGCTATTGAGATTTTAGCTGAGAGAGTACGTTAACATAATCCAAACAGGCAATGGCAATGTATTACTTGACGATTATTATACTCACCAGCAGTATCGCGCCGCTTTGCGGCGACTCTCCCACTTTTTCCCCTAGCATTCAGCATTAGGGTGGAATTCTAAATGTTGCTTATAAAAATACAGAAAAAATGTTTACAGAATTTTATGTTTAATTTGAAAGAATCAGGGAAAATCCCACCAAAATGTAATACCTCTTACATGAAAGTGGAATGAAAGGCATTACTGTTGCTGTACAGAGAAGAACACGGCAACATTGCAAGTCTATGCTAATATATTCTCTCACTCTCATTATATGTTCCCCAAAACAATGCTGTGCAAAAACAATGCTTCATTCAATGTAAACAAAGTAACGGTAACTGGATCATAACATTGCGTGCGCAATAGCGTTTTATTTAATAGTATGAAGTATGATATGAGCAGGTTGAAGTAGTTCGAGAAAAAATAACATTAAGATCCGCTATAGAAAAATGTTGTTTGTCTGAAATGATAATTCTATATGCTGCATATTCTGTGAAAGAATCTTATATGAATGACGAATTTTGTTGAGAAACTATATGTATGTAGGTTATTCAACTCTTTCATGAGCCTTTCTAAAACCGTTCAGGTTTACATACATACATATGTTCAGAACTTTTGTGAGCTCATTTTCTAGACTTATTGCTGTGCGGGCGGTTTTAGATTAATGGAAAAATGCTTTGTAATAGCAGATAGCAAACGTCTTAATAATTGGAATCACTGTGCAAGCGATGATTTACGCTTCGTTCCAATAGATTCGATTCCTTTGGTAAACGAAAGTACAAAGTACGTGCATTTCGAAATAATTCATATATCAACGCAATCACTGTCTGCGCGCTGGTCAATTTATTTATACCGACAAAAAAATAGCACACAATCACTCGAGACATGCGGACTATATTCATACATACTTCTTATAAGTGACCAATAATAATTAGCTCATTCAGTTTACATGGATTTATTGAACCCTTTCAACCACGGCCAAATCTTATCAATACAATAAACTCAGCATATGAGACGGTCATTTCCACCGCAATCTTATCACTGCGAGTGCTTTGGTCAAGCAATAATATCACACCAATTAGAACAATTCACGATAAATTTGAGTTTTCTCCTTTTGTATCGAAGCCTCTGCGAAATAAAGCAAATCGCAAGCCATGCAATTTAGATATCATCGCACAAATAACCGCCAACTCAGCGCCTAGCGCCGACGACTGGCACCGGGAGTAACAACCGGGAGTGGACATGTTACCCGTGATTGCTATAAAACTAAAATCACCTTAGTTTAGCGTTTTCACTTCAAATTTGGCGTGAACGATGAAGGTATCTGGTGTAATTTTGGTAGTGTTGCTCGCCGTAATCTCTGCCGCTGCTATTCGGCGAGCACAGCCCAGCGATGCATTACTGCAGAACAAAGCCTACAAAGTGAGGGGCAACCGTATTGTGGGCGGTGAGAATGCAGAGCCCGGTTTCGCACCCTACCAGATATCGCTGCAAGGCATGTGGGGTTCGCACCTGTGCGGAGGCGCCCTCATAGACGAGCAGTTGGTGCTCACGGCGGCGCATTGCGTCTACGGCTACAATCCGCCCTACTTGCGTGTGATTACGGGCACCAACAAGTGGAACGAGCCCGGCGCCACTTACTTCGTCGATGAATACTGGACGCACTGCAACTATAACTATCCGACATACTTCAATGACATTGCGCTCGTTCACGTTAACGACACCATCAAGATGAACAACTATACACAAGCTGTGCCGATTCCCATAGAGCCCATGCAGGATGGTGATGATGTCGTTCTGACCGGTTGGGGTTCCCTTGAAGCTTATGGTGATTCACCGGAAGTCTTGCAGAAGATCAACTTGAAGTACATGAACCACAAACGTTGCCTCGAAGCGTTCAGCAATGATGAAAAATTGGACGTGGGCCACATTTGCACGTTCACGAAGGTGGGCGAGGGCGCGTGCCACGGCGACTCTGGCGGACCGCTGGTCAGTGGCGGCAAGCTGGTTGGCCTGGTGAATTGGGGCTATCCCTGCGCCATCGGCATGCCAGATGTGCATGCAAGCATATTTTACTATCGCGACTGGATACGTAAGACCATGTCTCGCTGCAAGACATGCCACTGCAGTGCCAGCAATTATCCTATGTAGTGAATATTTAAATTTTATATGCTGTGATACGTGAGAATTTAATAAATTTATATGAATTTGATTTCCAATTTTTCATTTAAAGCAACTCCAAATTGGAGTGCAGATTATTATAAGATAGACGGCCATCAATGTTAAATTTGTAACGCCTTCAATTGAAAACTAATTTAAATTATCTTATGGAAAGCTCATTAATTTTTAAATTGTTTGAAGAACTTTTTTGGACTTACTGTGCTTTATAATATTTAGACCAATAAATGATTCATTGATATGTTCTTTAGGAAATATAGTAATTGATTGTGGGAAAGTATTAAGGGGTATTTCTTTATATGGAAGTGGTTGAAGGCTTGGTTAGATTGTACTGTTAAAACAGAAATAGCAAAGACCCCGGTGAGTGCAAAGCGATGCCAGATGAAGATCCGTTTATGGCAATGTCAGTATTGTTCTGTCAGAATTTGATAGTTTTTGGTGAATCTCTTCGAATCTTCAGAACAGTATACTGTGAAATACTTCTCAAAATATTATAATGCAAAAGGAAACTTGATTTCCATTTAACAAATTCTGTGATACGAAACTCGAACCTAAGAAAGATGCTGCATGAAAGGCTGATGACAAAACTATTTTGTAAACATTTAAAAAAATTTTTAAAACACTTTTTTATAAAGCCGTTCTTAAACAGATTTGGATTCGTGGCTTTCAACTATGGGAAACTGCAGCAAGCTCTAATATAGAAATATTACAAGGTTTTCAATCAAAATTCATTGCGAATGGTAACCAACGGCCCATTGTATCTTACAGAAGTACAACTGCAACATTAACGTCAGTACTTACCCCGATTTTCACGTGGAAATCTTTGTGAGAGATATCTCTTTCCTTAAATAAGTGCCATGTAATTTTTTCAGAGATAAATTTCAAAGAGAACGAAAAAGTAATATCCATCGGCAATAACGATTGCATTTCTTGCACTAAAAAATTGCAAGTCTATGAACGGAAAATATTCTCATGACTTTATGGAAGGACTTCACTAGATCTTTGAAAACCGCAGTCTGAGCAAAGACTGTACAAGCCACTGAAATGAATGTCCATAACTATTGTTAATTATTCTTAAAATAGACTGAAATCAATAAAAAAAATACTTTAAAAAAAATATGAATTAATATTACCTGAATACCTTCTCGATATCGGAAACATGTTACTTCATTTGCTGGCACTTATTGCATGCCGAAATCTTTTAGAAAATTGCTCTTTGATTTTAAGATATCAGCCAGCCTTTATCTATGCAAACGAATTTCGATATTAGATTAAAAAGTTTTATCTACTTCAATAACAAGACTGTCTGAATTGCAGCCAATTGATATTATTACGGGGACATGAATTCCTCAGCTGCTCACATTTAGCAATTCGCGATCAATTATTGCAATTATGATAAACAACAGTATTATCTGTAAACTTTTGTTATTGCAATCGTAAAATAACTGCTGTTTTTTCCATAAAAGTATAAAAGTTCGTTTCGAGGCAGTCATTTCAAAGTGGAGCACCAAATATGCAAGTCTCAGTCTGGGCGCTTCTGCTGGTAGCAGTATTCGGCGTGGTGCACGGCATACGCCTCAAGTATCCCAAAGACTATGCGGGCGTGCAGGACCCGGAAACGCGTGTCGTTGGCGGGGAAGACGCTGAGGATGGCTTCGCGCCACATCAGATTTCGCTGCAGAACATCGTTTGGGGATATCATTCGTGCGGCGGTGCCATCATCGACAAGGAGTGGGTGCTCACCGCCGCGCATTGCATAGAGAACGCGGATATCACGCAGCTGGGTGTGGCCACCGGCACGAATCAGTGGCGGACACCCGACGCTGTTTACCACATTGACAGCATGCACATGCATTGCAACTACAACAAGCCGGCCATGCACAATGACATAGCGCTGCTGCATCTCAACTCGTCCATTGTGTTCAATGAGAAAACGCAGCCGGTGGCATTGCCCATCGAACAGATGCAGGCGGGCGACGAAGTCATTCTGACTGGCTGGGGTACGACGGAGCTCTGGGGTGATACACCGGAGAACTTGCAGAAGGTGTCGCTCAAGTATGTTCCGCACGATAGATGCTTGGAGCTGATGGACGACGATCCCGACTTGGATGTGGGACACATGTGCACCTTTACGCAGAGGGGAGAGGGTGCTTGTCATGGCGATTCTGGCGGTCCGTTGGTGAGCGGTGGCAAACTGGTGGGTCTTGTCAACTGGGGTTATCCGTGCGCCATCGGCATTCCCGATGCACATGCCAGTCCGTTCTATTATCGCGACTGGATACGCAAGGTCATGAGTGGAAATGCAAAATGCTGATTACGACCAAATGGTGTGTGGAACATGTTTTTGTTTAAGCTTCATAAAGTAACTCTGCAAAAGTAAACTGCGTTTTTTATTTCAAATAGTTGAAGTTGTAGTTTTTACAATTGAATTCATAAGATCCTGATTTTATATGTATCTGCAGTATTTGAAAATAACACACAAAATAAAAGGACTTATGCAACAAGCGCGCTATATCGGTCTCTGATGCGGGGGTTTTATATTTACCTCTAGACACACTCAAATCATCTCAAAATAGAGAGAGAGCTTAGTTAAAATCGTTTCTTCGTAGAGCTTCATCTCTCGCTACGAATTTGCAACTCTCCGAGAATATATTTTGTGGCATGAGAAAAAAATTATTTTCCCTTGTGAACACGGTTATATAATTGATTTGTAGTGTAACTAGTCCATAACTTGTGCTTAAATAGAAAGAGAGAAATCATTTTTTTGGGAAATGCAGAAAATTTGGCTTAGTTATTATAATTGGCCGATACAAAACAAGGTCAATACCGAAACCGATGCTAATACTGGATACCAAATCCTTCGTGTCTGATAATTGTTTTTCTGACTTCATATTTGTACTTTTTATAATGGCGCTTTTTAACTAATTCGGCATTTTGATGCAAATTAAGGAGTTTTCCGAACGTACTCCGAAGCTGCATGGCTCGAATCACAAAACGTTTTCATATTTGCATATAAACATTTCTGATGCTTAGCTACAAAGGAGATATTGAATTTCATATTAATGGTCATGCAGTGATGGGATGGAATCCCAGACTGCAGTGCAATTGAATGTATTGATGTCTTTTCGAAAATGATATCATGACTCAGCGATTTCTATTCAAAGTATGGATTCGATATCAAAGTCCTATCTTAATGCTATTAAGAGAGCGAATCCCCGTTGTTAAACTCCATATTGAAATATGTATTAATGGATAAATTACGGCCAAAGTACCGGGCTTTTTGGCCAAAGCTGAACCCATAATTTTCGACCAATAGCCGCTGTAGCCGATTTAACAGTTGGACACTTATAAAATCGACCGCAACAACTTCCTTGCTTGTATAAGTTCATTCTAGATATAGAAAATGTTTAGGCCATAAATTGATAAAATTGTTCGAATTTCAAGCGCATTATCGATATTGTTTTTATCGCATTCGATAAAATATGCGCATATAAACGTGAAGATATCAACCGACATTTTTGAACACCCAGTTGGACGTACCCGGCGCTCGCATCACACATTCAGTAGTTTCCAAAATGAGTAAAACAGCACAAGTGACGCTGCTGCTTTTGGCAACAACACTGGCGACTGCCGCCACAGCGCAAACGGAACGCGTTCTGGACGAATATCCGCGCGGGCGCATCGTGGGTGGCCAGGGCGCCGAGGAGGGTCTGGCGCCCTATCAGATATCGCTGCAGGCGCTGTCGGGCAATCACATGTGCGGCGGCGCCATCATCGCGCGGCAGTGGGTGCTGACGGCGGGCCACTGCGTCCACGGCTGGCCAGCGGAGAACTTGCTGGTAGCAACCGGCAGCAACCGCTACAAAGAGCCGGACGCGATCTACTACCCGGACGCGATTTACCAGCACTGCAACTACTACGAGCCCCGATACCACAACGACCTGGCGCTGCTGCATCTGAACGCGAGCATCGTCTACAAAGAGCGTACGCAGCCGATTGCGCTGCCGCTGGCGCCGCTGCAGCAAGACGCCGATGTGCTGCTCACCGGCTGGGGATCGACCAAGTTGTGGGGCGACACGCCGGACGAACTGCAGAAGCTGGCACTGAAGCATGTGCTGCGACCCAAGTGCGCGGAGCTGCTGCAGGAATTCGACGACCTCGCGCTGGAAGTGGGCCACATTTGCGCCCACACGCGTGCGGGCGAGGGCTCGTGTCACGGCGACTCCGGCGGCCCGCTAGTGCACAACGGCACACTCGCCGGCGTGCTGATCTGGAGCTATCCATGCGCACAGGGCGTGCCCGATGTGTACGCGAATGTGCTCTACTATCGCGACTGGCTGCGCCAAGTCATCAGCGGCAATGGCAAGTGCAAAGGTGTGCGCTGAAGCGGCGGCAGCAAAGATGACAAGTGTAAATCACGTTGCCCCAGTGGAGCAGAGCAAACAATAAAAAATAATTTTTAAATATAACTAATTTTTGCCGCCACTTTGTGGCTACTAATTTAAATTGTTGGTCTTGCGCCAAATCGAACACTACTCTTCTAGGTCCGGGCCGCTGACTATGAGTCACACACGGCTCCTGGTCACTACTCGCCACTCGTGACGATCGGAACGCCATTTTCGTATTCTCGCACCTCAGATATCGAAATTATGATTTGTTTTTTTGTCTGGACCACAAGACGACATTCCAATAGTGTCAATACAGTTGCGGGAAATTAAATCCCAAATCGCTTACTAGGACCCTCTTCTAAGAGCAATTTGAGTTTGGAGTACTCCATCGAGCATTATTTGGCTCCCAAACAAGTGCAGCCAATTAGCTTCTATACCGTCAAAATTAGCTTCCCGATTTCATGGGAAGAAAGGAATGGAAAAAGCGGGTGAAGGAATGTCTGGCTGAAAAAAATGTCTATCCGTTTTTTAACTAATGTAACAACTACCACTCTTTTTCAAAATGTTGATGGCAACAATCCTTTTTGTGAATTTTCTAATTTTTATTTCGAATTACTGTTTTTGTATATTTATTGTTTTACAAGAGAGATATTTCTAATATCTCAATTTTCCTTTGATAAATATCTAAATGATAATACCCAAATCAACGTCATGCATTTTTGAATCAACATTCTTCGGCGTAGAAAAAGTGTATGTATACAATTCTATGCATTTTAATATAAAATTGCGTTCTACTTACTTTTTTCATTTCCTGTAATATTTTGATGAGACTTGTTTATATCATGAATATTTAAACACAACTTAAATATTGAGAAAAATATTGAAAGTGGCAAACGTACAGAATATTGATTCAATCTTCAATATGACCTAAATCTTTCAATAAAATGGTCTATATCTTATTTTGAGTGCACAACTCATATATTTATTTTTTCGGAGCAAAAAATTGGTTGTGTTCCCTCTAATTGAAATCCTGCGTACGCACATGTTTATGATGTTTCATATATGTTGGAGTATTCTTGTTACTTTTACGATCCTTGGTATATTCTTAGCACAAATTAAGGGGGCGCACAAGACTTTTTCTATAAACTTGTACGCACGGGACTAAGGCCGAAGCCGCACCGATGCAGAGCCCATAAATTTCGACCGGTAGCAGCCGAAGCCGAAGCGAATAATTCGGTTGGACACTTATTATTTTATGTTGGCCGACATTTATTTCAAATCATAAATTAAGGCGGAAAACCTTGTGCAAATTTCAAATGCATAATTCAAAGGCAATTTATGTGGGTGATAATTTTGCGCATGACTGTAGCACATACAAACAAGCAAAAAATATTTCATTTCACAGAATTTTGACATGAAAATGGAAAACTCAGAAATGTGCTCACAAGCAACGCCGGTGAATTCTTGGCTGGGGAAAACTTTCAAAAGGAATATTTTCCACATTTCAGTTGCTGCGGTAGCTACTTCGTGAGCGGATCGTATCGGTTTTTGAAATTCAAAAGAATTTCATAATTTCTGTATATTTCTTTTGCTGAATACATACACGCCACATATGCGTGTACTTACATATATGTATATGCAGTATATGGATATATGCTGATGAAATGTGAAATCTCATTGAAGTGTGTATAAGTGCCAAGTCTACAAGCAGATTGTGTAAATTGTAATGAAATGAATTCTGACAAAATATTTTAGAAAAATTTCGGCGCACTGGCAAAAAAAAATTACTCAAAATATATTCCTTCAAACATGTTAGAATTTTTAAACTATGAAAATCCATGTTAATTTTGCATATTTTGCCTTAAAAAGTGAAATATTCCGAATTATTCGGAAAAGCGTTTAAAAGTGGCATGATGATTAATGCCTGAAAATTCAAGCATATGGAAAAATTCTGACGTGCGAATTATAGCAAAAGCAGAGAAAGCAATAATTGTGAAAAATGATTCAAATATATGATGGCGAAAATAATTCGAGAGTTGGCTTTTCCTTTGCTCTGCAGTGTCGGCGTGTGTGTATCGTAATAAATTTAAAAAATTTAGAAGCGGAAAATCTCTCAGGCAATTCAATGGGGGCCAAAATAGCAAAAGAAGGCCAACAAAAGTAAAAGCGGAATATATTGTAAAAAGCAAATAACGAAAAACGCGCTAAAAATACTACAAAAAAATCGAATTAAAAAAAAGAATAGAAGAGTGCGCGAGAGCAATTGAAGAGAAAGTTCTCTTGAGGTGAAAGAGAGTTTTCTTCGTGCTCTTTTATGTTTCCGGTGTATTTTGTATATTTTACGGCCGCATCCAACGAAAATGCGTGTGCGTAATTTATGCTGTAGTTGTTGTTGTTATGCGAGAAATTTCGTACATATATTTGTTTTTCCATCAGTCATTTTACTGCATTTTTATTTGTATACATAAAACGATGTTCGAAAGAATACAATGAATCACAGAACTAATGCTGAGAAAAGAGAGAGAATGCATATAAAGACCTTAAAAGGCCAATAATTTTTCTGGTCATCGACAACCAATATGAAAGAGAACTACTTTGTTAGATTATATGATAATAGGATAGATTAAGAAGATGTTACGATGCCAAGTAAACTCTATGCAATCCCATAGCGTCTCTATGATAGGACGCTTATTTAATGACCAAAATTATAACTAAAACATATGATTTAGTATTCGATGTGTTCGTTACCAAAAATTTTTCAAAATATATAAAAAAAATTTGGACTGTAAAAGCGTTCGAGCTAAGGATCTGCAGCGAGTCGCGTTTGTGCGGCTTAGAGCCACTCACGCAAAATAGAAAGTACGCCACTGGGACTTGAAGCACTCTCACAATGAAGAAAAGCCGACAGTTGTTACCCCTTTAGCGATTGTGTTACCAATGCTCACATATATTCTTGCTAGTTCCAGTATAAAACGGAAAATTCTACTTTAAAGAAAAATCTTAAACCAATGCTGCCAACGAAGTATCAAAATATAATAACTTGTTCATTCTCTCTGTCTCTTTCTCTATTCTGGCAATGTTCCCTTACACGATTCATACTCAGATGCAGATTAAGACATCTCATTCAAAGCGTCTATAGAGCATCGAATCGGCTCTAGAGCAAGGGTCAGAGTGTGAGACAAACTTCAAATTCACTGGCGTGTTATTAGTAGCGTTTAAATATTAGTAAGTTGGACTTCGTAGTAGTGCAAGAAAAATGAGTATATGTATACTCGAGTACATTCGAGTAGTCACTGCAGAGCTCTGGTTTTAGTATACAAAAACTTGATAAAGTGAGTGCCGCAGGTAAGAGCTTGCCAATTTTCACAAGGTGAATTTTTTTTTGTAAAAATATGCAGCGATAAAAGAAAGATAGAGAACCATTATCGGATTTGCAAATATTTAGGTTGTTGCTTATACATTTGAACAGCATTTCTTTTAACATTAAGGAAAGTTAACGAAATACTACAGTAAAAATTGCAGAAAAAGTTACAAAACACACGTGAAATATCAGTCATTTTATTACGAAATCAGCTGATCCTATCACTTGCAAGTGCTTTATATTGCCTTCGTTAACTTTTTCAAATTTGTATTGCTGTTATTCTCAGAAATTTCGCTTTTACTAGCTTTTTCTGATAAACGTAATAGATAGAATTCCTATCAAAATATCTGTATCTTTTATATGCCAATTAGACAAAATATTTATGTAAAAAATTTTTGCATGTGTGCCTATTTTTTCGAACCACACTGTATATGTAGCCGAACGCTGCTGGTTCATCTTGTTTTGTTTATGTCTGCCCAAAATTATTTGGAAATGTGCAAATATTTATACAAACTTTATTTAGAAATAGATTCTCTTGAGTTTTTACAAAAATTTCAAAATCCATTATTTTGACTTGAACAATTTCAAAACAATCAATAAAATGCTGCTCTCTATTTTGGGAAGGTTTGGCAGCGGAATATAGCGTAGCAGTAGAAAATTTCTCAAAATGGTACACGTACTAGACTTAAGTTAGGCGACTGATTTTATTTGAAAAAAACTATTGCACAAACAAAAAGTCATTTCTATTTGATTATAAATTTTTTCCCCTCTCTGCTTGAATTCGTTCCAATTTCGTATGCGACTTAAATGCATAAAATTAAATTGGCTGAATCAAAATGAAACGCTTGAGCAATCGCACAAATAAAACGAGCAATAATTTATTGCAATTTATAATTAGCCACTAATTGCGATTAAACCAAAAGTATACACCCTATGAAAATAGACTGTCGACTTTATTTCGATCAATGGCAATGTCAACAGGCTGAGAATTTTAGGCATGTTGGTAATTGTTGTGACAGTGTTTGTCATAGGAACATATATGAAGGCGCTTCAAAAGGTGCAGAGAGCCTTTTTTGAAACTTTGAATAAAAAAATGTATCGATATCTTTTTCTTTGTACGGCAAATGGTTGAAGTCATTTTCATAATCGTTGTCGATACAAGAAGGCTGTAAAGCATAAGTGCTGTTATTTATTGGCTGGGGAGCGGGCTCTTGCCCTTTAACATCCCGGTAGTGCGCTCTTTGCTCGTTATAGAAAGCCTTTAACCTTGCACTTGATACCTAATTTGTGTGCAAATCTCCCCACCATCTTTATTTACGCGACTGTACGTCAGCTATGTCGTCGTATACGTAACATCAGAATGCCCCTGCACCTGCTCACATCGAAGCCGATGGCAAGGAAATCGTTTGGCTGGGAGCTATTAGTATTTGAGCACTGCACTTCTCACATATCTCTCGGCAAGATCAACTCACCTGCCATCAAATATTTTTAGAAATTGTTTTTTGCCAAACGTTTGCTTTGTATCTTACTGTATTCATAAGCAAATCAATTATAAACGAATTTGAACGATGACTAATAGTCAAAAGCGTTGAAAATACTAAACGGCATTTCTATATATGCAAATGACGCATACAGGGTGCTTCATTCGGCATCATCATCACGGGTGTATTTGAGAGGGATAAGTTATTGCTCGTGAAATATGTTTTGAGCTCTTTCCGTGTCTTGCCTATATTTTCTGTAATTGGCAACACATGACAAAGATTGACAGCTCAATCAACAGGTCATAGCATCATATTTTATAACTGTCAAAACTAAATACCCTATGTATTTTTTTCTCATCTGTGCGGTAAAATTTATATTAAATTATTGAATTTAAAATGCATGCTTTTCTGATAGAAGTTTAAGAGTGTGGAAGATATTCCAACCTTGCCAGCATTTTACTAAAATTAATTTATTATTCAAATAAATTGTCTACTATCAACTGCATTTCATTTGTTGTACAACAATATTTTCCAAAAATAATTGGGAGACAGTGTTGATTTAGCTAGTGGTTTAGCTAGTAAAATAGTCATACACAAATACGAAATGGAAAGAAACTCTAGCGGAAAGGGGGTAAGAAAAATAAATAGTTGGATATCCAAAAACATTTTCTTATTTAGTCATATTGATGTTGCCAATTTCAAAAATTTTTATTATTTTGATTAGAATTATTTCAATTATTTTCTCAGACCGAAATATTTATGTCGTAGAAGCTTTTGCGTATTTCAAAAATGAAAGACTGTTTCTTTGTGCGTTGCAATCTCGCGCGAAGAAGTGGCAACTCCCCGAGAGTATTCTTTGCAATACAAATAGAAGAAATAAATAGTTCTGTTATCTTATTCTAAATAGTAGAAACACTTAAACTTTCATAATATTTCTGCTAACTCTTTATTTATAAAATATTTTTCATTTAACGGATCAAAAAACTCAAATCGCTTGTAGTAACATTTTTCTATTTTATCACAAAGTCGATTCGAACACCCTGTGAACGCACACGCATGCTTGTATGTGTGTTTGTTTGAGTGTTGTCTACTGACCGTGCATTGCAAGTTCACATGCGTGCGGTGACGCCACCAAAATGTGGTCAACAACACCATAAAAAGATATTTAAACAAAATTTACGAAACCATAAAAAAAGCATTTTCCCAACACATTGCAGGAAAACTCGTAAACTACAACGGAACCGGGCAAACACACACACACACACTCAAACATTAAATGCATGCGAGCATTTGTTCGCGGTCAGGGGTAGGGAACGCGGGTGCCATATTTGAAGGCGCAATCAAAAGCCGCAAAACCTGTTCAGCCTCAAAATGAGCAAAACACAACAAAAACAATGAAAAAGCCAAAAGAAAAAATATAAGGAAATACAAAAATTTAATACTGAAAATTACAAAACGAAATTGCAGCAGAATCAGCTGTAAGCGCCGCACAGCGCAGGGGGGACGGGGGGCGCGGCAACAGGCGCAGAACAAAACTGACAGGCAACAGTTGCGGCGCGACGGCAGCAGCAGCTAGAATAAGGCAGCACGGCCGCCAGCAACAAAGCCGCTGCCAGCAACAAAGCCGCACGAACGAACGACCTAACGAGCGAACGAGCGACAACAACAAACAGCAACAAACAGCGGCAGCAGACGACAGCAGCAGCAGCTGAAATTTCGCATAAAAACTTTTGCAAAAGAATTTCGCGCAAATCAGTTGAGTTGAGATATTGTCGCGAGCGTTACTCGTTTTTCGAATTTATTTTTGAAACTTGCCGGAAAGCAACCCCGTCTAATTTTGTTGTTGTTGCAAAACTGCTAAATTTCCTCCGCTCAAGAAACACGAACGCCAGGGCAACGCATTAAACTGTGAAATTTATTTCGGCAGGAAGGTGACGCGACGCGGCCGAGCAACAGTATTAGATGCAACCGAGAGTATTAGAGTGAAAGAATTTGAATTTCTTGAGAATTTTTGTCAAATTTCAAAAAATATTTAGAGCAAGAATATTTGGAAAAAAAATTGGCATATATGAAAATCTATTGTTTTGCAAACAAAAGCCACGCCGCGTGATTTAGTAGTATTGGGAAAATTGTGTGCGCTTGTAAAAAGAGCAAAATCATTTTGTTCAAGTTTTTGAAGTGTCGTTTTTGCTGTTGTAGTTTTAAAATAATTTCGAATTTTAATAATTTTTTGAACCACATCGAAGAAAGCGAAAATCCAACAAAATGTCGTCCAGAAAAGTGAGTTTCTATAAATGTGGCTAACAAATTAACAAATGGTGCAGGAATGAGAAATCATTTGAACAAAAAAATGACACAATCATAAATTATTTCAACTTTGCATCTTTGTGTCCTTAATGATGCGATGTCGTCATTTGTGTGTGTGTGTGTGTGTGTGTGTGTGTGTGTGTGTGAGTGTATGAGAGTATGTGTATTGTCAGCGGAGTGCAAAATAATAGCAACATGCTTATAACGAAATAATATCAAAAAGTACGCTTGATGCGAATACAAAAAAACCATATAATTCATTAGGATGTTTTGTTTACTTTTTTTTTTGTTGATATCAGTTATGTTTAATTTAAGATAGAAATATAAATATTTTCATTTCGTCTCAAAATATCAGTAAGGGTATAAGTTTGAACATTGTGCAAATTTATCAAGTGTGTTAAATGAACGCGCATGGTAAAGTGTTTGTGCAAATGGTATTCAGCTGTCAAAACCAAAAATCGAAAATGCCGCGAATCAGTGAAAAAGTAAAGATTAATGATGGAGCTGTTTGGAAAAAATTACGGTAACCCTTTTCTGTTTATTTTGATTATTCAATACTCAGCTTTTATCATAATGTTATAGATCACAGCTAAGCAGGGTTGCATTCGTAGCCGTCTAAGTTTACAAACATCGTTTGCACAGCGAAGTCATTGGGCAAATTTATCACATTTGTGCAAATGAACTTTCATACAAAATTTTACAGTTCGTTTATCAGGTGATAAATTTGTCAAGTTTGTCACGTTTATCAGGCTTTTACGCGTTTAAATGAATACCCCTAATGTGAATCAGAAATTTGCTTCAATTTAATTCAATCGATGAGATCCGAGCGTAGACATGTCCTAAAATATATTGCCTGATAGGGCTAGGCTGCAGTAAGAAGAATGTTTGAAAGTCCTGTTAAAGTATAAAAATTTGAATTTTCTGTTCAGAAGAAAAAATCGACAGTTGCTGAAAAATTTTACCATTGTTTACTGTGTGAGCAATCTGCAACACGGCGTACTGGAACTTCGAAAATGTTTCAAAATTGAAGTTTTTCACCTTAACAATTTTTAAAATGTTGTGTCTTATTAAGAATTTGGTTTGAAAATTTAATTTGTTCTTTCTGTATTATACTTTTACATAATCATCAATATATGACCTGTTATTTTTGAAAGTTGAATAAGTCAATTTTTTACAAAAATGTAGATAATGGCAGTTATAGATAAAACTTTTTATGATCTTTCTATGGGTAAAAAATTTTATATAAAAAAAATGTTTGATTCTAGTAAGTGGGAGATGGAAGTTTTACCTCTTAATAGTATTGATACTGAGAGTGAAATGTAAACAATGAAATATCTCGCAATAACAGAAAGTGGACTTCTTTCACTTTCAAAAATAACAGCACATATATGAAATGGTGAAAAGTTTATGATAAAAACTAATTACGCTCTCAAGCCGAAGCTTGAGCTTCTTTTGAAAGCAATTTTAAATGGTTTGGTTCGGCTGAAAAATGAAACATGGTGCAGTTTAAAGCTCGAAAAAATCGAATCGAATCCATTCATGATTCGTTCAAAAGAAAGAACCAAAGTTTCTATTCAAACCCGCGGAAAGTAAACAAGTTGATTTCTGATCAAAAAAGCAATGCTGTTTTCTTGCTCATAAGTGTGAATGCACTTTGCAATATTTTCAAAATTGCATTTTCTTATTTCCTATGCAAAATGCATGCATTTAGCCATAATTTAGCCAGCTTACCATCCGGCCTTCCTGGGGGTCACAGGAAACCCTCAAGTACACTGCTCAGAAAAAGACGAAGATAAAGAGGAACAAGCAAAATTATGCGTTTCTGTATGCTGACAATTTGACAAAAGTGCATGCTTGCATTTTGCATTTGCTATTGGTTGTTCGTCTTACCTTTCCATTTGCCAGTCTTTTCAGCTCCACAAAATTTTAGCACATTAACAAATTGCAAATTTTATATGCGCCAATAATAAATTATTTTTAAATGGAGGACATGTGCTTTACATTACCCTTTTGCGTGCAAAATGCAAAGTACATGTGCACTTGTATGTGTCCATGTGTGAATGTGTGAGTGTCTCGGTGTCTGAGCAATTATTTTTAGTTTCGCATTCAAATTGGTTTTGAAATTCTGCAATTATGAAAATTTGCCGCCAATTGTGCAAATTTGTAACGCTTTTTGTTGTTGCCCATATTTTGCTTGTTCTTTTTTTCGATATCTTAATGAGTGATGAGTAATATTTTGTCTTCGATTTTATTCTAAGATAACGCGAAATATTTTTTAAATCATATTCAAAATCTTCTTTTGACATAAATTTCCAGTAGCAGCATCTCGATGACATGTCAGTTTTCGTTGCTGCTGTGGGGTCAGAAGCACCTTTCATGGCTTCCAGATTCGAAGAATGAACAGTATTTTTGTTACTTTTTTTGAATTTACATTGTTAGAGATACAGAGTGGCCCATCTCAATCTGGCTAATGGAACAATGAATAATTTTGACAATTCTCAATACAATTGATCGCAACTAGTTTCCGAAAGTGGCCGCCACTCGTATGTTTCCATTGAGTTCTTCTATGATCTTTGGCTTGTTGGCTTAAATTTTAAACTTCAAAAATATCCACAAAAAGAAGGCTGCTGGATACAAAATGGGACATCTTACTGGCCAGCCAAAAGCAGAAAGATATCGATATTTTCGACGATACTGTTTGAATTAAAATCACTGGGCGATTATTTTCAATGCCAAGCGGCACTATTTTGGTGCATACTCGTACTTTCGGTACATGGCTGAAATGTACAGAACTGACATTTTACAATGGATGCCTATCGGTTGAGCATTGTCAAAGTTATTCATTGACTAGATTTAGATGTGTACGGTTTTAGGTCAAACATATTTTGGTTTACTTTAGAAGGCGAAAATAAAATTTATAAACCTTTATTTCTAATTATGACGCCGTGACTCAGTGGACAAGTGTTCGATCCGTGATGCATGCGTGGAGTCATTAGCTCAAATCCCAATCGACCTCATAACATCTATCATAAAATAGTAACTTCGTTTCTTTGCACGCGGCCCCGTCTCTCGCGAGCAAGTTGGCAACTCTCCAAGAGTATTCTTTGCCATGAAAATAAAGTTTCTCAGTATTCTGACAGAATAAATGTGTAGGTCCTTTTAACTTGAGCTAAAATTTATTACGCAATCACAAGATAATGCAAGAAAGCTGGGCTTAGCCCTCGTTCGCAGGCTGTTGCGCTAATTATTTACTTATTTTAATTACTATTCTGTTGTGGCAACAAACTTTTAAGAAAATGTACATAATTTTTTTGAATTTTGTCTGTATTTTAGGTAATTTAAGTTACAATATTTTGAAGGTAAAGAAAAATTCAAAATCATTGAAAATCAATGAAACAGCAAAATACCAAAAACAAAAAGTACTACTCTATACAGATTGCCATATTAGAACAAAAATGCAATAACAACAAACATAAGCAAAAAAAATGCTGTGCACAAATTGTTTAAAAGTGTGCCTTGTGCATTAAAAAAAGGTGCGAAAAATATTTCAAATGCGCCAAAAATGGCGCACGCAGCGCATACATATTAGATACACAACAAGATACGTACAAGTCATAGATACATTACGACCAGCGCACATTCGCGCTTGCGCATCCTATCGCATCTCCAACTCCAGTTGAAAATGGAATGCGGTTTCCTTTGGGACATGTTGCAACAATTAGAAAGTATTTTTATGCCCGATTGCGGTGGACTTCATTGAAATTGAATAATTCACAAAAATGCATAAAAGGTGAACATCACATTTGGCCGGCAACTCCTGACTCGATGATCATTTTGCTCATTTTAAATTTACGCCCATATTCGGAAGGTCTTTCGTGTGCTATTGCCACTTGTTTATTTATGGCCTTTTTGTTGTTGCTATTTATTCTTAATTTTTATTTTTTCCTTTTTTTCGTATATACAGTGGCGACTTAAAAAGTAGCAAAAACGTTTTTCATTTTGTGCAAATTTATGTGCAAATCGGCTGAGCTTGGCGAATGAGTCACTTTTGGTCAGTTTTGCATTTGTTGTTCTCTTCCTTTTGCGGAAGGGATTGATTGATCGTTTTCTATCGATTCCAATTAATATGCCCAAGGAATCATATAGACGCCTGACTGTATAAAAAGTTTTGTTATTGAGTCTGTCTATATTGCCATATACTAACAAAAATATCGCATTTGGCAAAAAGTTAATAATGAGATTTGAGAGGAATATAATAAAAATATTTTGAAAATTTATACAGGCATACAAAACAATCATTATTTACAAATGGTTCCACTTATATAAAGCGCTTTTGAAGCTTTTTTAATACGTGTTGTTTTTGTATTAGCAGCAAAAATTTGTTAGATGGATCTTTTGAGACTCTTGTCTAGACTCTAGAGAAGGGACAAGAACTGCAAATTTTTATATTTTGAATTAGAGTGCGTACAATGATATAGCAGTTTCGACTTTACAAAAAATATAATCGTATCTACTACATAACAGTTATATTTTGATCGTTAATTTCCGATCAAAACAAAAAATTATTCATCGATCCTTATTTTTTCAAACAAATAAACATTGAAAAGCAATTTCAATATTTTTACATATTAAAATTATTTTGTTGTTGGTGAAAAAATTTGTAGCGAAGCTTATACTCTCGCTTTACTACTTACATAGTTATTTTCACAAAGTTCGTCGAACAGTTAAATTCATTATTGATTTATAATTTTCGTCGAAAAAATTGCGTTAATTAAGAATTATTAGTTTTGATCAAAACATCAGCGATCCGTTGTTCATTTTTTATTCAAGATAAAAATAATATCCATAAATTAAAATAACAAAGTGAACTCAATTTTGAGCAGGACCAAATGATTCATTAACATAATGCACGATGTAGGTATTATCCGGTATTCATAAACAGTTTGTGTGAAAATCAAAGCTATTTTGCACAAATATTATTTTTAGTTTTTAAAAATTATAGTAATGCTCAGGTTATCTTTTATTCAATCAGAATTCTTAGGTTAGGTTAAGCTGCCTGCCTAAAAAGGATACGCATAGACCCTGTTGGGTCCTTAGCTATCACATAAAATTCCGTTTAGGAGTTGTCAAAGTAGTGATCTGTCAGAATCTTGGTGTTTTTCACAAATTTCCAAAGAGGCTTAATGCCTAGTTCCGAGATCTGTTCGAGCTCTGAAAAGACAGGCGCTCCTAAACAAGTCAGACGAGTTCTAGCGATGGCGGGGCAGGAGCACAGTATGGGTTCCAAGATCTCCCTGCTGCCCGCTTCTTTGCATTTCCTGCAGCTGTCGTCGTTCCTCATACCCATTCTTTGTGTATGCGCTGCTATAAGCCAGTGTCCCGTTAGTGCACCTATGATAGATCAGAATTCTTAATTCACAATTTGAAAGCAAATATTAAAATTCACGTGTGTTTGTGGGAATCTATATGGCGAAAATACGTTTTCGAATTAAACATTCCAGAAACGGAAGATACTTCGCGTGCAAGTTACCAAAATAAGCGCAAAACAAGTGTAAAATCTTCAAAATTGTTTTCATGATATCATACAAAAATGACAGCATCACTTTGTTTACCAAATAGCATCAAAGTAGTTAACTAAAATCATACAACACTTCTGCAACTAACAAAATTCACCAATTGGCTTGAAATAACTCGAGACAATTTAAAGCCTACTTTTAGGCTGCGGTGAAACAGAAGCTCAATAAATTGCGAATATTGATTATTTATGGTCTCCTTACATGTCAAAAATAAATTGGCAACAGCAATAAACTTAAACTGGGTGAAAATGTTCCTAAAAACAAAACCAACAACAAGAACAAAGAGTAAATCACATTCAGAAAACTTAAAAGAGCACAAGGGTAAGTGAAGACAAAAGGGAATAAGTAAAGAATTTTGTTTATCAATGCGAATTATTTTGTAGATATTGCTAGAAAAATAAAGCAACGAAATCAAGAATTCGATATAAAATAATAAAAATAACAAATGGTAAAAATATTTTGAAAATCACAAACAAAATAAGAGCGAAATATGTAATTTAAAATTAACTGCCAAAACAAAACAATAAACCAAAGCAGATACTAAATTGAAAGCCAGAGCACGAAATTGCAAAAGTTTCTGCCGCGGCGATTGCAAGGCCAATGGCGGAATTCTTGTGGCCGTGATTTTGAACTTAGAAATAGTGTTGCAACTAATGCAAGCAGCGAACAGTAGATTGTAGATACGCATGCATATTGTATCTAGATACATGCGCATGAGGCTCAGACAGAGATGAGGCAAGAGCCACGCATACGCATGCAAAGCAATTAAAAGAACAACTAAATAAAAACCACAAACGAACTACAACAACAGCAACTAAATGAACGAAAAGACGAAAACCTGTTGCTGCAGCCAACACGCTTACAACGAAGAAAGCCAAAAACCTCTTCGCCCCAAAACATTGCAGAAGCAGCAGAAACCCAAAAACGTCACACGGCGTCCGTCGTCCGTCGTCCGTCGTGCGCCACACGCAAGAGAAATTAAAATAGACACGCACCGAGATACAACATACCATTTGTATTCGACGGATACCAACGAAAAAGTGTATCACACAACAACAAAAGCACAGAAACAGAGCAACAACAAAAGCGCAGGCAATAACACTATATAGAAGCCACGTAGAGAAACACTGCCTACCTCTTTTTTTCAGTCTCACTGTGCCAGTGTATTCGTGAGTGATCCAAAAAATGCACCGTGAATGCCCAAGTAGCAAATCCTTCTCAGCGAAAATCAATGAAATATCCACCAAAAATCTTAATACTATAATATTAAAATCTGCTTCAATCGACCTTTCAATCAATATACATACAAGTACATACATACGTATTCAAAATTTCAAATGGAAATCGGGAAAAATATTGATGCTTATATTCTGAAAGAAGTTATTCAAACGAAAAGGACTGAAAATGTTTTCACCTGTACTTTATGATTTTTATTAAAAAATGTTGACGTTTGGTTAACATTTGACAGTAATGAAATAAGATTTTACTCAATTCCAATACGGATTTACTAACAGCTAAATAATAATAGCTATAGAATGAATCCTTAATTAGCCGAAAAAAGTTAGATCAACTTAAAAATGTTCATTTAATTAGTTCCAGAAAATATTGCGTATTTCAATTGTTGTAATGGTTTGACTTTCTTGAACTTTTATTTGAGTATTTTGGTACTAAATAAATCTCGTTATCCTCGCGGGAAAACCCGGAATTCAAAGAAACTGAAATAGCACGGGATCCCAAATCATATACTGCACCCCAAAAAGATTTTATTTTATTTTTACGCTGGTCTATTCCATTTTTAGGCAAGTCACACTACCCTTTCAAAAATTACTTCTGGTTCAATGATACAAAGGGTTTTTATAGCCTGAGTGCTTGAGGTTTGCTTCTTAAACAGAGAATTCGTTGACCCACTGCAATCTTAACCATCTTGTAGGATTACCAACTTTACCAATTGGAGCTAAGGTCTATAATGAATTTAATAAGCAAGGAGTTTTTATGCAACTTAAGTTTTCTTTATGCGGTAATAATCTGTCGGGCTCAAAATATTACATCTTGCCTTTATAAAATTGAAAAGTGTATCCTGAGTACGGCTATACTATGTTTAGCTACGTGATTCACAATGTTTGCAATCATATTTCGCGTTAATATAATTCGCAATTTCACAGATATCTTCTACAAAAAGGCAACTCACAGCCAGATCAACAATAAAATTAATAAGCGCACCTTTACAGTGTAAACAAATTAATCAGTGAGAGCCGAATTGCGGCCGAGAGAGCAAGTGATCGTGAGTGAGAGTGCAGAGAGTGGGGCTGCTCCCCAAAGCATGTGCACTGAGCAAATACAACAAACACAGTCGTGGTGAGTTTCCACAATCAACCGCAATAGCGGCGAGCCAAACCGAACTGAACAACAACAGCAACAACAGCAGCAGCAGCTAAGCGTAGCAGACAGAGGTTTGGGCGCGTTCGCCTGTGTGCGTGCGATCGGCAGTTGAAAGTGCGTTCCGCTGCGAAGTGCACGGGCCAGCAATGAACGGTGCGGGCCGAGGCGGTGCCGCTGGCAGCGGCCGCAGCGACGTCGGCAATGCTGCCGGCTTCGGCTCTGTTGGCGTTGCTGAATGGCGGCGAGGTGAACAAAATACCGGCTATGCAGACGGAGTTGGAGCAGCGGCAGCAACAACAGCAACAACAGCAAATACAAATGCTGGTAGCTCGAGCAAGTCGGTAAATTCCTGCGCTGGTAGAACGACGAATTCAGTTGAAGGCGGACCGCGCGCGCAAACGAATGTAACGGATTATGAATCGCAACGTCTACAGCAAAGACAAAACCAACAGCAACAACAACAACGGCCATTGCAATTAACTTACAATAATTTGCCACAACAACAAGTGAATTCGGCAAATTCGCAACAACAAAACGGTCAAACATCACCGGCAACGATTTATCTTAATCGCACCAACAACAACAACAACAACAATACGAAAAACATTGCCACTGGCCACAACTACACACAAAATTCTTTAAATACCAACGCGAGTGTGCAACCGAATCAGAATCTAAATTACAACAACAACAACAATAACAACAACTCTGTGCAAAATTTCAATAACAGCAACAACAACAATCAAGGCAATTACAATTCCTCGATTTCAAGTTATCCTCAGCAGCCCTACAACAACAACAACAACAGCAGCAGCAACAACTACTACGAACATCAACAGGTGTGTTGAAATTGTGTAAATGCCGTCATTATTCCCCACTTTTCTGACATTCGGAAAACATGCGCAAAACAACAATAAAACCCAAACAATTTTAAAAATTAAAAGAGCTGCACGAATAATAAAAAATAAAGCTTATAAAAAAGTTTTCCGCAGGTTTTTTTTTACCAGATATTCCTTAATTAGTTCGTCTTGCTTTTGCTGAAAAATGAATTTAACATTTCGCTACTAATGAAAATGTTAATGAACTTCACACGACGACGTGTAAACATGCCTATCTACATATGTACATGCATATATACATATGTATGTACATACATAATTTTATGGCAGCATGTGTGAGTGAGTGTGTCTGTTGCTGCTTTGGCTCCCATTCTTTTGCTGCTACTTGGCCACAAACATTCTTCGGTTTAGCAGTGGCCCAGCGGTCTGGCGTCTGCAATGGAGTTCCCACTCCATCGGCCGTCTGTCTACCTGCCAGTCGTTCTCAACTGTTCTTACTCGGGTTTTAGTGCCACAAGCGGTCTCTCCTCTGTGGCAGCCACATGAGCACGCGCATGCCAGCGTCAGCGTGTGTCGTTTTCGCCGCTTCAGGCCGCTTTGCTGCCATTCCGGCCGGCTCCAGCTCCCACTTGGATTTCTGCTGTGCTGTGCGCTTAAGTGTGGCCACAGTGTGAAGCCTGTGTGCATATGTATGTATGTGTGGGATTCAAAATCTGGAACATGCCGGTGACAGGCGCTGGCATCTGCACCGGCAGCAACATGGCCTGTTTATAGCTGCGCTGCTATGATTACTACTCCAACTACTTGCCATTCTTCATTCGAACATGCTAGAGATGGGTTTGTGGCAGCTCAAAAGAATCCCACCAAAAAAATTAAAAAAGGATATTTACCCAAGCTTCTTTATGGTCTCTACATAAACAGTCTAAAGATCGATGTAAAGCAGGCATCATCGTCCGCACACGAAGGGATGAACGATTCTTTTATTTCGTGAAGGACGCTGTAGCAATTCTTTTCAGATGTTCACTGGCCCAAAACTTTCTCGATCTGTCTGTCCTTAAGAATTGCTTATTGCGCTGGGAATTCCAATGAAAAACGTATCTTTCTCTAATCGTCCTCTAATTCATAAACGATAGTAGTTTTCTCCGCGAAGCCTTATAGAATTCTATGGCTTACTTGGCTTACATGTGTGCTTGGGTGGTATATGTATGTATGTATGTATGTGTGACCTCATTTTGTACTGAAGTATTTTCAAGTTGAATTCTCTTCAACTCTGTTTTCACTAAAATGCATACTAACACTTCATAAAAAGAAACTCTATAAAATTTGTCATAACGTATTTAATCAATATCTCCACGCTTCGCATATCACAGCCTGCCGACTACTATCAACAGCCGGATCAATTCCAACAGCAATACGAGGAGAACTTCGACGAAGACATGGAAGCTGAACGAGATCTCGCCGAAGATGCGCAATGGAAGAAAATCCAACAGAACACCTTCACGCGCTGGGCCAATGAGCACCTGAAGATCATCGATCGTTCCATCAATAATTTGGAAACGGATCTATCCGATGGTCTGCGCCTGATTGCGCTGCTCGAGGTGCTGTCGCAGAAGCGCTTGCCCAAATACAACAAACGTCCCACATTCCGTAGTCAGAAATTGGAAAATGTTTCGGTCGCACTGAAATTCCTCGAAGATGAGGGTATTAAAATTGTTAATATCGGTGAGTACAAAAGAATACTATAGGTATTATATTTAGTACTATGCATACACTCAAACTGTTATATTTGCAGTCCTTTTTTGCTCCCAACTAGAGCTTAAAATGAATTTGGGGTTTGCATAAAATTATTTAGAAGCTAAGCGAATTTCGGCGAATACTTTCTGTTACCTGAGACCCGAGATTGTGGTTGAGCTCGACTGAGCCAAGTTTGATAATTTATGGGCGGCCAATGGTGGCAGACAGAGTTGGGCAACTTCGCATGTTTTGGAAATTATTTACATATGCGTGTAGAATATGTTGAGCACAAGTAGAAATGGTAGAATGTGTAGAAAAACAATGCAATGCAGAATATGAACAAAACTGATTTCGTTGGTTAGTATATATGTAGGTTTATCAAACTTTTGTGAAATAATACATTTACAGTTTGATTAGAATCCGCAACAAATATCTTTTTCCGGCTTAAATTTCGATTTATTACAATTCACACACAAAAGTTTGCCATTAACAATTCTAAGATTTCGATGATATGTTATATTTTTATTGCTTCCTGGCTCAAATTCCAAAAAGAACATTTTTCTTGTAAGTTTTAGCTGTATTGTGTAATTTTTGCCATTTTTATACCCTACACCTATGGTAATAGGGTATAATAACTTTGTGCCAAAATTGTAACGCATTAAAGGAGCCTTCCTAGGTATAGACATAAGTATATAGAAATGATCAGAAACACTTTCTCTTTTCATTTCCGGTTGTCCGTCTGTCCGTCTGTCCGTCTGTCTGTCTGTCTGTCTGTCTGTCTGTCTGTCTGTCTGTCTGTCTGTCTGTCTGCGTGTATGCAAAAAAAAGAAAGAAGGAGTTGTTCGATTTGGACCAAATTTGGTATACAGTTACAGTGAACCTCGGGTTAGGTAAAGTGTTAAAATTTTTCAAATTACCCGAAGGACACGCCCACAACGGGTCTGTAAGTCCCACTACCTCGGATTTTTTTCGGTAAAATGGCTATAATATGTGTAATTTCTCATGGAAAAGATTAATACTTGGTATTCAAGTTAAGAGGTAGGTCTTCTATATCTCAGGAAAAAATGGGCGTGATCCGCCCACTATATAGCCGGAAAAATTTTTTCGGTAAAATGGTTCCCAATTGACTAGTTACGAATATAAATGCATGAAATTCGGTTCCCAAGTTGATATATAGGTCTTAGATGCCATACAAGAAAATGGGCGTGGTCCGCCCACTATATAGGCGATAAACAAAAAATCTTCTTAACTTCCATAATATATACACCAGAGAGCCCAGATTTGGTTACTTCGTTCCTGGTAGGAATATCTTTTAATTCTCCAGAAATGGGCGTGGTCCGCCCACCATGGGGGCAGTAAAATAAATATGCCGATAACATCTGTTGTACACCCGCCAGAGCATCAATATTTTGCATGTATAGTCCTATTAGGTATATCTTGTAGTCTGCCAAAAATGGGCGTGGTCCGCCCACTATGTAGGTTGTAAATCAAATGCACCCACAATTTCAGTGAATTATCACCCCACTTGGGAACATGGTGTAGGGTATTACTCTGTCGGTGAAACCCGACTGATACTTCCTTACTTGTTAATAATATTGTTAGTCGATTCAATTTTTGGATTCTTAAATTATGTTAGTTTTTAGACTATATATTTTGCAATTTTTTAGTGTAGTTTGTGTCAGTTTTTTCCGAGTCCTTCTTAAAACTATAACAACAAATTTTGTCAATATCTTGAATATTTTACATATTCCTTATGTTCAACAAGACTATCAAGAATTTTTACTTGTAATTTCCAACATCTTTATGTGTAGAAAATTCGGCACAACACTGATGGCAGCTAAATACTTTAATTCACAGCGCAAAACAGTATAAAAAAACTCTGTTGAAACGGGAAATGGGAATTAAGGAAACCGAGCGGGAACCTTGAAGATATAAAAAAATTGAACATATAAAAATACTTAAAACGTATAAGAGTAAAAAAAAATGGCAAAAGCGAAAACAAATTTACCTTTCAAGCGCTGCAGTCGATAGAGCTTCGTTAAAGATGATATCACAAGAACCTGATCGTTCGCTCTCTCTCCCCTCTCTATCTTACTGTCTGCCTGCTTGCACACAACCTCTCAGTGCTGTTTAATTAAAGAATCGAGTATTTAAATTAATTTTTATGATTGCATAAAAAATTCAATTTTGCAATGCTCATAGACGACGATCTTGCAATTGCATTCCCAGGCATATTGAGCCTGATCACTTGCCTTTCCCTGCAGCAGCTTTGTTATTGCATAATGGCCAGAAAAACTCATTTTTATTTTATTATGAAATTCTTATGAAAATTCATTAAAAAGGAGTCCCATACAAGAGCGCCCTCCCGACTCTACGACGAAACTCATTCGTTAATGTCATGCATTCCGGGCATGAATGCCACTGCCAGTGCCGCAACGCAAAACTCCAATGGAATGATGTCATTCCGGCTGCCGGCTGCCGGCTCAGAACGAACTTCGCTTTGGATTTTACTTTCATTTGAGCTGGGCCTGACACATATAAATACAATACTATACTCTCGTTTGGCCTCTGCCTCGGAGTCAGGCTTGGCATATTTCACACACACACCCGCACTCATATACATGCATATACATATATATATGTATTTGCAAGTACACTTGGCGGTGTTGCCAATTTACGTGCTCAAAAAGAGCAGAACCAACAAATTCGTAATGCATTTCTGTTGAGCTATTATATTTTTAAACAATTGTAGACATTCGTACATGCTTTATGGCCAGATTACAAATCGCTTTTAACTTGTCGACTGCAGTTAGTCATTGCTTAGCAGATTTGCTTGTTTGAGTTGAAAATTAAAAATATTTATTTACACTTCAGACTAAATTGCGAGTGACGTCACCTTTAAAGTTGCATTGTCTGTTAATTTGTAATAAAATGCGCATATAACAAAAAATACCCAAAGCGTGACCCCTTTGAAGGTGGATGAGCGATAGCTGAGGTTGGGAGAGGCTTTTGATCACAGTATAACTAATGAGCTATAACCTCATCAAGGTTAATAGTTGAGAGTGATTCGATCCATTTCGCGTAGTCTTTGATCGCAGAATAGTTACAGAATTTGTTTTTCGTCAAACTATCAAATCAGTTAAATTGGGTGAAATTCTAGCTAATCTTATATATAAAACGCAGAGTGACTAAAAAGCGTCTGCCTGTCCACTGACTTTAGACGAACGAAAGCAGTGCCCTGTGTAGCCCAGTGGGTAGAGCCGCGCGCTTGCACTTGGCAGGTCATGGGTTCGAATCCCACAGGTTTCAAATTTTTTTTTTATTTTTTATTTTTTACTTTGGTTTGCCTTTTATTGTTGCTAATTGTTTTACTAGCTGTCGTGTATACAGGCACACACGACAGGTGGCCCCATTTGTCTTATATATAAAACGCAGAGTGACTAAAAAGTGTCTGCAGTCTGCAGCCTGCGGAAGCCTGCAGCCTTCAGCCTTCAGACTGTCCACTTTCTTTCTTCTACGACTTTAGACGAACGCAATCAGTGCCCTGTGTAGCCCAGTGGGTAGAGCAGCGCGCTTGCACTCGGCAGGTCATGGGTTCGAATCCCACAAATTAAAAAAATTTTTTTTTTTATTTTTTACTTTGCTTTGCCTTTTATTGTTGCTAATTGTTTTACTAGCTGCCGTGTATACAGGCACACACGACAGGTGGCCCCACTTGTTAGAAATAAAACAGTGCCATAGTAAGATACCCCAGACACCTCTCTCTAGACTATGATGACGTCTAGAAAAGTTTGTCCTTCTGGAAGTCATGAAAATATTCAAAACTGTCAAGGCTATCAAAGATACATTTTTGTAATGCGAAAAACCTCAAACCTTTTACTGGCTCTTTTCAAGGTCATGTACGCTTCTTGCCGTTGCGAATTTCGTGTTGGGCACTTTTGGAGCTTGGTCCCTTGAAAGAGTATTTTGCACCATTAATTAACCTTTTCATGGTAGAATCTATTACTATTATTACTATTAGCACCACTTCATCTCCAAATATTATCGTAGAGATACTGGAATTTGACGTTTACCTTTTTTTCGGAATATGAAAAACCTACCAGCACGCAGACAAGTATTTGTCCATTGTATTGGTAAGCGAATTTCTTTTACTGAAATCTTCCTGAGCTTTTAATAAAGCGGAGGATTTTCGATGGTGGCAAGGAACTTAATTGATCGGTTCTCACCACGCATAAGAAGTGGGTAGCGGTATCCTCGTCCTCCAGACAGCTCTCACAGACGCTGTCGTCATCGCACTCAGGTGTTTTGCACAGAAGGTATGACCGATCAGGATGCCCACAAGAAGTCTACAGTCCTTGGGGTTTAAAGACCTTACCTTACTTTAACATTTCTATCCGCCCTGTTGAAGAGCTTTTTTTCCTTTTATTTATATTTTTACCATGACAATTTTGGTCCTGCATGAAGACATTAGCACTTCTAATAATTTTATTTGAAATTAGGCAATGTTCGACAAAGTTTTGCCTTTGTATTTGCATTTGATTCTTTGTATTGTTCTGTGCTTCTGATGAGTACTGAAGTCTGTAATATACATATACGTTTGTTATCTTTTACAATTGAAAAACTCATTTTTACACTCGTATCGTACACAGTTCAAGAGGTGGAATATAGTACATGTTTCTTAATAATTTTAAGTCATTCCACAACTTAAAGTAAACAAACTGAATGAAAATTGCTTTCCACTTTCACTTTGCCATAAATCAAAGTACATTCTGTAATCCGTATGTATTTCAATTATGAAGATAACATGCCATAAATAGTGCCTAAACTGTGTTGAATTTTTATTTGAATTTCATATAATAAGAGCAAATTAATTGAAGCATAATGCGACAAACCCCAAACCCTAAAACCAGAAAAAGATAAGATACCGTGACTAGAGCAAACCAGAGCTGTCATAACTGTGGGCAGAGTTTACAATGACGTTTACGGTTCGCCGCGAGTGCGATAACGAAACAAGCACTGCAACTGTCAAAATGTAAAATGACAATTGATGACATGCAACCGTTTCACATGTTACGGCAGCTAAATGTTTACGCTTTACAAATACAAATACAAATACACCATATGAACAAATAAATTGATACATTTACAGCAGAAAATGTGACTGAATTCTTTGACTTGAGTATAAGAGCGTCCATATTTTGCTTCCAATATTTTTGCTTTGTTATGAAGTAATCAGCTGCGCTGTATCAAGCTTTTCTTCATTTGTTTGTTTATTTTTCAAAGATAAGCGTTCTATATCTTTAGTGACAAAATAAACGAAACTTGCTGACATTAACCAAATTTAGAAATGAGCTACAATCTTATCGACTCGACTCAACGTAGACTTTCGCTTTTAATTAATTTAAAACTGAATAATTACTCCACTCCTACACCTACCTTTTTTGCTTCGTCGGTACTTCATATTCATGAAAGCACACCTACTTATATAATATTAAATGCGCATGCCTCGAACCTTTTAGTCGAAATTTTTAAAGGTTCAAAGCAGTTTTTTGCGCACATACTTCATTTGCATAAATTTCGCTGGCATCGTTATGTAAACTGTATATCGCGCTTTTTGTTGACACATTTTCGGCCCGTTTTGTCGATTTGACAATTGTTGACTGAAATGCCAGCATGAATATTCAGAACTCGTTGCTTACCCCCGCATTGTTGATTTGTTGACAAACGCGCTTTAAACGCCCACATGCAGCAAAAGTCGTTTTTGATTATTTAAGTGTGTTGGAATTTGTTGGGCTACTCCAATTACTTCAAATTTAACATTATAATATATCATATTATGTACGTCTTAGCATTTTGAAGTGAAATGAATTTGAAATTTTCATTCGGTTGGCATGTCTTCAACATTCCAATTACTCATTTCTGTTCCGATTCTAATACTTCGAATATAAAAATTTCAACTCCAAATGCAGTACCAAAATGTTAATGTTTGTTCAGCTGTCCTTTTTGGACGTCATAATTTCAATCTAAGTGACTTATTCAGTTATGATTGCTTTAACTCCCCAACCTTACCCCTTATTCCTGTAGCTGCTAGCTAATTTAGTTTATTGTGCATGTTTCGGAGAGATTTTAACCAATAAGATTCACAACAGACTCTGTACGTTAAGTTTTTGGCTATGCCCCTGACTAACAGAGTTGCTGAAAGTTTAACGTTCTCGACGCTTCTGAAATTGCGTTACCTAGGATTTCACCTCAAAGTTTAATATATGTATGTATTATTATTATTATTATTATTTATTAGTTTTGTAATAAATTACAAAATTAATTTATAAGTACGAGCATTAGCTGCCAGGGCCATCATCTCTAAAAAGTTATAATTATTTTATAGTGATATTTTTAAAATTAATAGTACGGTTTACATTGGTAGTTTCAAATAAGTTATAAAATTATAAATCGCATCAATATTATCAGGTGTTGGGTCTTTTAAAATTTCGGTTGCATTAATGTTGTTAAGTGTTGACTGTTTGATGTTCATTAGTGCTGGACAGGAACAAAGAATGTGTTCTACTGAGAGTAGGTTACCACAATGGGCACAGGACGGTGAATTTTCTCTTCTTAGGATGTGCTGATGGGTGGCAATAGTGTGTCCAAGGCGGAGACGTGAAAAGATTTTAATTTTGTGTTTCCCTATATCTGTGGGGTATATTGGTGTCTTGAGTTCCCTGTTGATATTTGTGTAATGGTGGTGGTTGTATAGGCTCCATGATGTCTTCCTATTTACAGCGATCTTTCTGGATATAAATTGTTTCATATCGTTTATATGTATGTAGTTTATGTTAAATTTATTATTTTATTTTCAAAACCACATTAGGGAAGCACCGTGGCTATATTTCAAGGGTATCCCACATCTTCAGCTGCTCGTCAGGCTCCAACCCTTTACCAGAAGCCTTAATCAGTTAAACTTTGCTCAGCCCTTCTGAGCGCCGCACGAGATTACGTGGTTTTCTTGTTGACGACCGTAAGAAAAAAGGCAAATCTTTTTAAATTTGTAATTCAAAACTAAATGGCGGATATTCAACGTCAATCTTTCTCGTAGAAAATTCAGTTTTAGGAGTATGTTTTAAAAAATGCATTGAAAAATGCTATTTAGAGAGTAATTTTTCATAACATTTCAATAAGCTCTTCAAAAAAGTATCAAATGAATCGATTGATTAGTTTTTGATATATCTTTGGTACCTACTTTGAAAACATGGCTACAAGAAAAGCTCGTTTGAGGGCTTGTAACGGAACGCACGTACATACGTCACTGCGTAGAAAATCGTATAATTGTTCGAATCACTTCAACTACATACTCGTATTCCTAAAAAAGGTTAATCATCATAAGATATAAAAAAGAATTGTTAAATCCTAAAGAGTATAGTGTTGACCCAGTTTTGCTTCTAACTTTGGTTGCACTTGAAATTCTTTAAATATTTTCCAAATAGATTTATCTGCTTTCATGTCTGTCATAAGCGTGTCCGGGAAATTCGCATTCCTAAATAAGCCACTGTTGAGAATTTGCAAAGATAGGCACAAAATAGGTTTTTACAAAAATGCCACAACAAAGCGCTAATAGTCAGCCATTATGCGCGAGCATAATCCCGTCTGGCAGCTATTGTTAGAGACGCATTCCTGCCTTGCATCTAGCGCTGCCACGGCTCGCCTTGCCTCACCTCACCTCACCCCACCGCAGCTGCCAATAATAAATTTTAGTGTCAAAAATGCAACCTACGCGCCAAACAAAGGCGCTCTGAGGAATTTGAAGCGGCTTGGCTTGCTTGAATTTGCTGCGGAATGGGGCCCCAACCCAAGCCCCCGACAATGCCAGCCCACCCGACACTCGCAAATTTTTATGGTCTGCCTGTGTGTGTGTGTGAGAGCGTTGGCTACCTTCGTGTCGTTGTTTTTATAGAATTTTGGTACTCGACAGTGGAGCCACGAGGCAATTCGCATCAAAGTGATCACTTTCTAGTGGCAATCGGCCGCAGGCCATTAATTTACCCATTCCAATTAAACTCTCATTGAAGACTGAAGAGCATTTTCCGTTTGTGGCATGTTGCATGCGGCCGCCGTGACACGTACCTACATGGCCAATACCACGTTCCTGCTTAGCCCCATTATGGCAACTTAATTAACCGCTTTTGTTTGCGGTTGTAAAAACGTCTACCAGTCGTTAGAAGCTGTGGCAGTTGCCGGCAGCCGAGGAGGAGGCACATCTCTCTACACACATTCTTCACACATTTCGCAGTCGTGATGTTACCCGATTCTCGACTACTTTCTTCTGCTAATTTTATGCTGTTCCAGATGAGCTTGCGGTTCTACAATATACACACACATACATACATCGGCTGAGTGTGTGCCTTACTACGTGGCATTAATTTCCAAGAAGGAAAATTACCGCTGTAACAAATTTGTGAACGATGAGTTCCATAATGAAGATAATGTTTCGAATGTACATAAATCAAAGATCTTGAAAAATCAGAAGAAGAGTTGCTGTTATTACTCGGTAATGTGTGAGGCGGAAACGACAGAGAATTCACTGGGAGAGTGTCCAGCAGTCAACGGCACATCCACCTCGACAGGTACCAAGTACCTCCTTTCAGAATATGTTTAAAAGCCTCAATCTTAAAGGTTAACACCTACCACATAGATAGATAGATACATCAAAACTGTTAAAGCTGAGCTCATAGTTGAAGTTTTATATTTTTCAAAAATAAAAGTTCTTAACTTCTTTACAGCTGACACGAATATGCAAAAGTGTAGATAGATTTATGTAAAAATTTTACCGTTCGTTGAAAGCGGATACTTTTGTTTGTAATAAGCTTTGCTGTCATGAGATGTGTATTTTAGCGATTTTATATGACTTGGAAAAACGTTATCTTTAATGCAAATATTTTTGAACGAGCTCGTCAAATTTGGCACAAATTTTATCTCATCTTGGTGTAATCTTCTCTATGGACCAAGCGGACAGTATGTAATATTGCTTACAAGTTATTTTTACTTTTGTATACAACATCTTTGTGATCTTTCCAAAAGCTCTTACATTTTTGGTGTCATAGCTTATTCTTCGGGTGCAGGCGAAAATGGAGGCGAGGGCGGTCCTGCTAAATATACATTCCTCTTTGCTCACAACTTGCGACTTTTTTCTGCTGGGTTTCTCTTATCTGCAAATAGCATGTTTCAAGCACGCATGCGCGCAGTTCTTCATTGAATCTTACTTCAAAATTCGCCACATTCATTGGTGCCAACTCCCGCTTCTAGCCGGCAGTCTTGAGCGGGGTGACATGTAAACAAGTGTCGCCACTTAATGTTTACCTGCCTGTCTGTCGGTCTGTCTGTCTGTCGGTCCGCCTGTCTGACGGCTCACAGTCATGTATATTTGCTCATCTCTCCATTTGACTGTCATTCCATTCGTGCGTCCACCTGTCCCTCTTTCCGTTCAGCTGCCAGTTCATACCATTGCAGTTATGGTTGCGTGCTTGTGTGTGTTTGGCCAGCGTCAATTGCTTCGCTCCCGTTTTGAGTATGTTCCACGCGGTACACGTTTCATTGCAGCCATTGCCATTTGCCATTTGCCATTTTCCGTGCGCTGCTCCGCCACTGGCGTGCACACTTGAACGACAAAGTTTTCGTCTTTCGTTGTATGCGCTTTCTTAAGTGCTTCAAGCACTCGCCAGCTAATCTTTCAATTTTGTGGCACATCTTCTGCCATTTTCACCTTTCTACGACATTCTCTCCCCAAGCTCCATTGGCAATTGTCACTCGTCCATCCGTTTAAGTTGTCGTGCAATGGACATGTTAATAAGCATTTGATTCCGCATGTTTGACTATTTAGTATATGGACAACTTACCTTTGTGCGAACATTCGGGTCGAAAGTAATCGGACAAGTTCTCTCTAGCAAAGCGTAAGTCAACTGTCCTGCATGTCAGAAAATACTGAAGACTACTTCAGCTACGAGGATACAAGATTAATATGTATGTTATGTATACTATCTGATGAAACCAGAAGATAACGGGCAGTCTCAAATTTAGGCCAGCAGCTTCTCAGAAGGGAAGCAACTAGCTAGTTCCACTTTGCAGGATCTTAGAAGGCATATAACTAGAAATCAAGTTGTTGCGGACAGATCATCATAGGGCCATATTTCCTTAAATTATGTTTCCTTGAGGATCCTTAAATATGTACCTGAAGAACTATCTGAGTAGGCCTCTCAAACCGCGGAGACTAGATCACTACTCCAAATCGAAAATAATCTATTGAACGACCAAAATAAATTTTTCCGGCCGAAGACGACGCTGAATAAAAAATATCCAGAAAACAAGTTAGAAAATGTATATACATATCTGAAGCTACAGCTTTGGCAAAAACTTCAACCACTTGCGGTCATTGCCGAAGGTTTTGGTTTTGGTTCAGACAATTAAATATACAAATTTATATTCTGTGAGACTGATAACGTATCGGCTTTACACTCAATCAAATATCCTTCATATTCCAATCAAACGGTTAACATTGTTTTTTACATTGATTTCATGTTTTTATATTTGGCTTAATTAAATTATAGTTTCAACTAAAAAAAATTTATATTATAAGTTGCTTCAATGGATTCAGTTTTATTGATGTTTCTTTCCGCGTCACTCCGACAGTTATCTTAGAATAAGAGAGGTGTGATGCATTATGCGGTCTGATTACATTGGAATTACATCGCCACATTTCATTAACCTTATTTTAAATAAAATTTACTTTTCCAATATAATGAATGTACATACAATGAAAGATGCCAATGTACACTTCACACTGCATTTTTATGAAAATCCAATGTCACCATTTCAAAATGAAAAGATAATAACTAACATAGAAAGTCAATGAAAACGATTTTGTTGGCTCAACGTAATTTTTCGAAATTAATGAACTTCTTCATAAGCTGAATTATTTTCTTGTTTTTTAATGGCACCATTCTCTGATATAAATTTTTGCTTTTTTGCGTGAAAGTATTGATCATCTATAAAAAGAAAAGTTTTCAAAGAAATTCAAATGTCACAAAATAAACGTAATGACATGGTTTTTCATATGGCTCATCAGTACCTGCAACGAATCTTGAATTAACTGTTTGTTTTACTTTAGCCGTCCTTCTTGCATGATGCTCATATCGCCCAAGTTGACATCGTCATATTTGCATGATGCTCTTAACCCGCTATTCGCATTTATAACAAAATGCTATGCAATAAAATACATCAAATAATTAATTTGAGAACTGGATTGGACGCTGAAAACCCGCTCGTTTCGGCCCGAAGTCTGAGCTTATATGCTATATGAACAAAATCAAAACTGTTGCCCAGAAAACGGGTGACGGATTTAAATTCTACGTGCCAAAATACAGTACAGAACATTCTTGTCTTCTTGACTGCCACAAATTATCAATTTTTGTAATACTGTTTAATTATATCTAAGGAAAATTCGGAACAGTTCAAGTAACTTTCTTATGATACAGCATAATTTCCGAGAATCGCCCGTAAAACTTGATTGTTGGATCGAATCAGCGTTAGGAACCGCAGCTGATATACTTTATTTCTGTGATCTTGCAACAATATGCAAGTTAAGCATCTTATAAAATCCAACAAAATATATAAATGTTCTTTATAAAAGTGTCTCATTGTGAAATGCATGCCTTGGCAACTGACTTTGCCACTGTCAATTAATTTTATTCAATTGAAAAATTGTAAAGCTTTTTATCAGCTCAACAGATAAATGTGAAAATAAGTACGTAGGTGTATCTTATCGTTTGCTTGGTTAGTAAGTAGCCGCTTAATGGCACACAATCAGATTTAAAAATAGTCGCAATTGCATAGAACAGAGTTCAATTCGTATACTACATTCCAACTGGTGAGCAACAATGACGTAGGCCGATGGCGTCATAGAAATTTCGAATCAATGGAGCCACCTTTTAAAAGAAAATGTATTCATTCACAAATGATTCTTAGAAAGAGTACACAAAAATGTGGGCTGAGTATGACTATTCGAAAGCGCTTAAGCTGCAGATATGTGACTCACAGCAATTCGACGACTTATTCATTCAAGCTGGCGGCTTTTTGTGATGGCGATGGCGATGACGACGCCGATGTTAATGGCGCTTAAGCTGTCGCTAGCTGGAGCCAAGTCCACGATGATGCATGTTTCTTCGGCTTCGATTTGGAAAACAGTTGCCTGACGATTAAAACTAGAAAAACTGCCAACTTCACCTACCGCAAAGCAACAGCCATTAAGTTCAAGCTTTATTTTAGAAACCTCAGCGATTTCCGCACTTCTTGCTGGAATTTTTCTTCATGCGTTTATCGCTTAGCCACAAAACGCAATGTTTAAGCACTAGATGCACTTAACAGGCCACTATAATTCGAATTTTTATTCACAGCGAAACTAAACAAGCGCGGCTTGAATTCAACTTCGTATTCACGCTTCAGATAAGCAACGTTCTTGAAAATGTGTTTGCGGCGCGCCAAGCTAAATTATGGCTTTCTGAGGTGTTTATTTCAAAGTTTTTATTTTTATAAAATCAACACTGCAGCAGCTTTTATCGCAAGCTATTCTCATTCCTTTGCATTCAAATAATTTCTTAAGGATAAACGTGTCAATGTCAACATTTCAAAATAAGAAATATTTACGTGAGCATTAGTCACTGTTTTGCATGCCAGCTTACTCGCGCATGATAACTTATATTAGACTGTGTGAATGTGTGTGTGTGTGTGCTCATTTCGCAGATTAGAATTTCAAGCAAACAAACACTCAATGGAAAAAGTTTATAAAGCTTAAGCAACATAAAGAATGTGTATTTTCAAAATTTAACTGCCGTCGTCCACGGCACAGCCGGGAAGCATGAAAGGTGAGTTAAAAGTGAGCTGATCGTAATCTTAAAGAGAGCTTGTTACTCTATATGGGAGAGAGAGCTATAAGAATTGGGAAGAATAGTTACAGATCAAGACGGTCTCATGATATTCGCAATTCTATATCACTAGCCCAAAACAAGCTACTATTCCAAAAATCATAAAAATATGTTTAAAAATCAACACCTCTTGTTATAGTCAAAGGTGAATAATACTTAATTTTAAAGAAATCGAAGTCAGATTTAGCTTACTTCAACTTCACAGCTCTTAAAGAACCTAAATTTGCTTTGGAATTCTGAAGTTTTTAACAAAACCTCTTCTAAGCTGACCTTCTAGTTTAAAACACTGAAGGTGAATACATATTGTTCTTTCTCTAAAATTTAATGCTTGCTATCAGATTTGAATAAATTCAATTACATTCCAATTGCAATAGTAAAAAATTTAATTCCAGAAACTCTAAAAATGCTTTCAAACTCGCATTATGAAGCCTAAAGATTTCTTCCATAACATTTAATTATAAACAGATTTCATATACTATCTTTAGGGCTGTTTTTACGAAGTATGCTATGGCTTGGACGGGTTAGAGGCCAGTGGAATAATTTTTTCTCGCATGGTGATTGAGCTTCACTATAATCTTTCTACACTACACTTAAGCTTTCAAGGGCAAACACTTAAGCTTAGCTTCGGCTGTTTTTCTTTTTGTCAATAATTGTAAAAAATATACTTTGAAATTCTGCAGACTATCTTTGGAATATCAAAAGGCACTTTTATAAGAAAAAAAATAAATTATTTTCAGCTACACTCAATTCTTTCAACTCGCTGAGAGGAGAGAAAGCTTTAGCTTGGCAAAACTAAGCCCATGTGGAAGCTGCTTGTAACTTACTTTTGAAAGACTAGAAAAGACCCTTCCAAGCGAGCAGCCAATTACGTATCTGTTCTATTAATAGTAGTGCGTCAAAGCAATTGGGTCTCCAAAAAGAAGCCACAATTTGGAAACTTTACGCAAAGTTGCACCCTGCTGGCAGACACATTGAAATCAAGTGGGATCAAGTTCACCGGTTCAATTTTGAAATTTTTCTGGCACTTCTTTTTGTTATGTAATTTTATCACATTTGCTAAGAGCACCACAAACAAGACAGGGGAGATGGAGAATACTTGAATTGGGAGTGTCAATTACGGCATGCCTCATAAAAATTCAGTTTAATTGGGCTGTGATTAATCGAGGGCACTCTAGAGGAGGAGCAGTAGTTGAAAGGAAGATGTCACTCACCGGCAATGCGTTGAAGCATAGACATTACAATATAAAGATATGCCACGTCGATAAAAAGCCACACCGAAAATATCTTTGATTGAAGCGCTATTTAAGATTTTATGGAAAACCGTTTCCCTCGATAGAAAGGCTGAATAAGCATGGCTATTCCAAAGCATATACAAGTTTTGTGCTTTGAGTTTCGATAGAATCAGTCATGGCCATCATAGAGAGCATCGGAATTTCCCATCAAATCGTAACATTAATCGTAATAAATTTTGCATTTTTTGCTGAAACACGATTCGAGATTTCCTGTTTTTGAAATGTAACTTTTACGAGTATGACAAAAATCGTTACGAATTTGAGCGTTGGAGACCGGCGTATTTCACCGATGACATCATAGAGTGAGCGATTTTTTTTGTATTTGTCTGTTATTGTTGAGCGTTTTTTTTTTTTGACACAATCAAGCAATTGGAGACATTGACGCGACCGCAACAATGGCGTCAACAATGATGCTACTTAGGCAAAGCTATCCGGCAGATAAACGCGCGCACACAACCAGACAACAGACAAGAGGCCCAATTGAACAGAGCGAGAGGGACGCAAACGAACAGACAAGAGCAAAACTAACAATAAACAAAATTCAACATAAAGAATAAAGATGTTAAAATAAAAATAAAAGGCATTTTTTCATATGTAAGCCGTGGTGAGTGAGTGTGAGTGGCTTGCGGAGCGCATAAATTTGAAGCTTATCTGACGTGCTCAAAAATTGAAATAGCTGGAAACCAGTTTCGATGGTGGTCGCCGGCACTCGAGGAAGGGTTCATAATAGTGCGCGCAGACGTAGCTTTCGGTCTGGAGCAGCAGCGTCGAGGGCGTGTATCTGTGTGAGTGCCCGCAGTGGCATCTATGAGCTGCTTGGCTACAGCGGAGCGGAGCAAACTTTAATTATTTTTCAAGAATTCACTTATGCAAACTTTGGCGCGAAAGAAATTTCTTGAAATTGGGCGCGCTCTTGTTTGTGTAAGTTTGATTCTGTGTGTGTGTTATTTTTTATCGCATCTCCGCGATTTAATGTCGCCTTGCAAATACTTTTGTTTTTCTTGTTGAAATGCTTTTGCGCACTTTGAATTTTTTATTCTAAACTTTTGGGCACTTGAAGTTTAACAACTTTTTTCTAGCTTGTTGTTCGCGCTTAGAAAGTCGAGAGGTACACGTCTTGCACGTATGCCGGCGGTGGTGAGTGAACTGGTTTCGTATGACAGGCAATTATCTGCGTCTTTTTGCCCGTTGCTGTTGATGTTGCTTTGCGCTTGCTGAATTCGAATTAACGCCCAATTTGAATTCATTTTATTTCACAAACATTTGCAGATACAATCCAGTCTCAACTGGGAAACACTGGCCAATACAATTTTTGATGCAGAAGATATTGCAGCTGCTTGTGGCTAAGTCGGAAGCGCTGAATGGGAATCTATTTGGTTTGCTGTATCAGCTAAAATCTTGTAGATAAGTGCAGATTTCATCGAAGGGCCGTGTTTCTCAATTTTTTGGAAATTTGTTTGACAAACCAAGAAAGCACAGAATATTGGAAATTTTACTACATACATATGTATGTATGTATGTATTTATTAATATTCATATTTCAAAGTGCAAATCTAAATTTGAAGCGACTTTCCAGTTGCTTTCACAAATATTTTGATCAACTTATAACCTCTAATAAATCTGGAAAGAAGCATAGCATCAAATATTGCAAAAATGATGTCGAGAACTCCTCTCCTTTTTTGCTATAAGTAGAGCAACACTCCCATATTCTTCCACCGGCAAGAAGCAACATTTTAGTTATAAAATATATTTGTGGGCGTGGTTTTAGCATCTGGAGGTGGTCGTTTGGTCAATTAATTGAGCTGTGTGAATCTTTTAATTTCCGCCAACAATTTCAACTGCCTGCAGCACGCTGCTAATTGAGACGCCCAAATGGCGCCAGCTGTTGTAGACAACAACAACAACAACAAACTGCAATATTTCAAAGATAAGCTAAATAAATATACCATATCAAAATCAAACCAGCTGTTTTTAAACAAAAATTTACTCATCTGATATTAGGTTCATACTTTCAAAAATTAATATGACTAATCTGAATTTAAATTGTCCATTTCTGAATTCCATTTTACTATTCCTGAATTCCGTTTGATCGCATATAAAACTAAATTTACTGTTTTGTGAAATCAATTTGTCAATTAAAGAATTTAATTTGGCCGTTTTTAAAATTTTTTTTTCTAATCTAAAAGTTGCCACTTTTTATAATCAAATTTACTTTTTTGAAATCTTATTGACAAATTGCAATTACTAATTTAACCTTTTATCAAGCACGGCCCTGCCTCCATGCGCTCACTTTTGCAATTTATAGTCATTATTTTTGTTGTAATAAAACTGCGTTCGGCGAAGTGAAACTAAAATTGCACTGCAGCATTTAACAAAAGAGTGAAAGTGCAACACTTCCAGAACATTTTCATGGCATGATTTTCCGCATTAGATCATTCATCATTAACACCCCTTCCCTCGCACTCCCCGCTGCACCGCATTCGCCTTATTATCAGCAGAAATAGCAGCTGCTCTTTTCACGCTGCAATTACAACAACAGAAATCACTTTACTTTTAAACGTTTGCTATTTGAACAAAATACTTGCAAGTAATTGCCTCTTTCCTCCCTCAGCCAATTTGCCCGCGTTGCTTTTTCTTAGTGTATTTACATGTGCTCGTACGCCTCTGCTGATAAGGCGCAGAGAGTATCTGGACCGTAAAGAGCTGCATGCATGCAGCAGGTTGCAGCACTTTAAACGCTTGCACCCTTCCCCCACCAAACTGCGCAGCGCCCCACCCATCCCACCTTGTAATGATGTGTTTGGTAATGCATTCATTCGAGAGCCGTTTGCATGCCGCTCAAAATTGTTGTTATTTGTTTTTGTCAGGCTGTCAGTTTTTTTTTTTTTTTAGCAATTTGTTATTTGCTCTTCCGAGCTTCTGAGAGACTTAATTATTCCGCTGCTCTGCGTGCCTAACGAAGCATGCATACGAATTTCGTTTTGTTGTTGCCCCTTAAGAAGGAGAATTCACGTAATTATGAAATAGACTACAATTTTTTCCCACCAAACTAGTTAAAGCTGTTATCTGCTTCAAATTGCGTTCTCAAAATTTAAGCAAAAAAATGAAATTGAATCTCTAAATTTTAGAGAAACTCCAGTGAGTTCTCATGTAGCTTTAAAGATTTGGATGTTATGAGCAGAAGTCTACCTGAGGCCTCTGTGTTTACTAGAGTAGTCAATACCATAAAGTTAAATTGCATCTGAATTTTTGGAATTCGATATTTCAATATCGGAATACCGGAGATTTTATTGATTTTGAATATTTCTGCCTTTAGAATACAATCCGAAAAATTGCAATCAAAGTCAATTTTCATCACAAGTGAGACTTAGCTACAACCCTGATGACCGGCCCTATTTCACTAAAATTCTGTAATTTTATATTTATTTATTTTTGGCTGAAAATGGTCCTTGATCCTAGGACTGGCAGATCAAATCGGTTGCAAGTTATTTAGGCTTCTTTTGTATACATTTTTGAGTGTTAAATAACAATGAGTAACCGGAAACATAAATGCCGTTATTTGATACCGATTAGGTGCCCAAAATAACTGTATTTGATTTATTTTCTTAAAGAGATCTCATAATATAATGCGAGTACATACAGGAATCAGAATCATAATTGTTTTCTTAATTATGAAAAGTTATTCAATGTTATTGAAATATCTTATTACTTGCATTTGCAAACTGTAATCCATCATTCGCATCTTAACACAAGTCAGCTGAAGTGTTTGCAGCTGCAGCAAAGTAAGCTCCGTATTTGTGCGCCGCTGCAGCATTCCGAACCGGCTTGGCAGCCGCCCAGTTTGATTCGCATCAGCAAAGGAATCACTCATCCGCTTTCTTCAGCACCAAATTAAGTGCTCATTTTACAATTCTTAGGAAAATTTTATTGGCCAGCAATTATAAGTTGTAAATGGCTTGGTAAAAGTCATGCAAACATATTTTTTGCTTTTAAGGAAACTATTTTTGCAGAATGCTTTGAATTTTCTTTTTATCAATTTAGTTGTGAATTGTTGTGCGCATTGAAGAAAATTAAAATATGATTATGGGCTTTTTTCACTTTTCTCATGCTTAATTAAATGATTAAGTTATGGTCAACGATGGTAAATGTAAATGTGAGCCAGCCATAAACCCGCAGCCACATACGAAGACAAACTTGATTTTGATGTTTCGAATAAACCATCAGATTGTATTTTTAACCGATAAACATTCTCAAAAAATCAGGTGGAATATCACTTTTCTTGGCTCACTAAGGAGGAAAATTGCTATTATGTAAATTTTAAAGTTTAGGTTAGGTTATGCTGGCTGGCCTGCCTGTTGGGTCCTTAGCGATCTGTCAGAATTTTGGTGTGTTTCACAAATTTCCAAAGAGGTTTGATACCTAGTTTCGAGATCTGTTCGAGCCCTTAAAAGACAGACGCTTCTAAACAAGTCAGACGAGTTCTAGCGATGGTGGTGCATGCGCTGCTACAAGCCAGTGTCCCGTTAGTGCAGCTATGATAGTCTATTGTAAAATTGAATTCGAATACTTTAAACTTTCAAGTTTTCTAACGCACAATTAAGATTGCAATCCAAGCAAACAAAGGAACTACAAGAAAGTTATTTAAAACTGCTTGCTAGCTTAGCGTAAACAACTACTCGAAAATCGAAGCATTATTTTCTGTAAAGAAGAATTCAAATGATTTTAAAAATGAGCAATTTATAATTCAATCGATGCGATCCAAGCCATTTTTCAAGAAGATATCAAAAGAGAGACCTTTCTAAAATCAAATCAATTCAAATTCGTCGAATTGCCAAAGTCGCTCACGCTCATTGTTCGTGGCCTGAGATCAATAAACTCTGAATGTATGCCGAACGGCGCTATGCCATTACCAAGTCGCCGACCAACTCGTCTCTGCTTCTTCCTCTTCTCTTCAGACACAAAGCGAAGCCATTGAAATGCAAAGCGTTTGTCAAGTCCACAAAGAAATCGCATACGAAAATCGGTTACTGTAAGATTCAGTCAAGTTTAAGGTCATCTCTCGACATTACGGAGTGGCTTAATTGCTGCAACCGTTTGGCAAATGAGCGATCGCGTCTCAGCGGCTCGAACTTGGCTACGACAAGCTGCAGCAAAGGCAGATCAACTCAGCTCAGCTGGCTCGTGCGCGATGCTGCGGACGCGGACGCGCGACTGTAACAAATTTACAACAACACATTGAACACGCGTGCGCGCCGCAATCACACAAAAAGCCGTTTAAAGTGGGCAACTCGTCTTTGACCATTTACGGATTTACGGGGCCAGTTTCAGGCCGATTGGGCCACTTGGCAGCAAGCTTGATGTACGCGAGTGCTGCGATCGCAAAGTTGCTGGGGGGATTTCGGCTGAGCTTGCGATAGTGGCGGCTATGAGCGTGTCGATGCTACCAAGCGATAAACATTCACATTCCGACTCGCCGGCCGGCCGGTCTACAGTTGGCAGCGGCCTGTGAGCCGCTGGCTGTTCGTTGCTGTTCATTAATCGTTGTTGCTGCGATTAACATAATTATTATAAAATATATAATATAAAAACAACAGATATAATTGTTAACCCAAATCCTGCTGGAATTATTTTTATTGTATTTTAAAATAAATTGTCACTTATTTGGCCACTGCAGACTAAAGACTGCGTTAAAGCTTTTTATGACGACCGTCAGTTGGGGCTTCTGCAAAGCTTTAAAAAAAACTAAATCATAAATGTTGGTCTCTGAGCTGTTTCTCTTAGGGGGCCGGAAGGGGTTCCTTGCAATCTTCTTCGATTGGCTTAAATTGTATCTCAGTAGTCGTAGTTGCATTATTGTATGAGACATTTTTTTGCAACTCTTCAAAGCCTCTTCAGTTGTTCCCCAAGGTATTACCTTGGGCTATTCGCCATTGTGAGTAATGCTATTTCTAAATGCTTTCATAGCTCCAAATTGTTGTTGCGTGCTGATGATTTAAAATTTTTCACAGTCATTAAAAACAACTCGGAATCTCTTAACCTGTAATTTCAACTCGATAAGATTATTGAGTCCTGCTGTAAGGATCAACTACCCCAAAATACAAACGAATGCTTTCATATTTCGTTTCTAAACATTTTAATGTTAAGATATTAAATTTCTTAAACTTGCTATAAGAAGGAATAATAATTATTAAATCACGCACTCTGGTCCCTACCTCTTATTTTATTGGCAATAACCCTCTGAAATCATAAATAAAATGTCTAATTTAGGCGTAATTTTTTATTATAAATTTACGTTCTCTATAATCGGGAAACCATATATTAAAAAGATTATTATATAGATAATGCAGATTGTTCAGATCCTCACACTTTAAAACATCTTTTCAAATAGTTTGAGGTCTATGAAAACCTAAAATTGACAGCATTTTATAACTTAACAGAAATATTAGGAGAATATATTTTACCAACAAATATTACAAATTTTATACTGCAGAAAAACGTAAAGTTTTATTCAACATCAAATATTAGGGGTATTCCTTATCCGGAGCAAATGTAAAAGCAAAAGCAAAATTTTTCTTTTGCATTTTTATAATCGGGAACGACCGATTGTGAAATCCCTACAAATGTTTTTGTCAAACAGCTGTTTTATTTGAGTGTTCAAAAAAATGCCGCGAAAGAGCGAAAAACAACAATTAAGCAACTTCTTAATTGAAAAAGCAGCAAATGAAATCATGGGTAAATATTTATAACACCAATAAGTGCGACTTTTCAAGCTGGCAACTATACTCATATTTTGCATCAAATATTTTCCACTAAACGCAATGGATTTTGGTCTAGGAAAATTGTGACTAATGCAAAAGCAAACCAGTGTGTTTTGTTGTTGTGTAAGCAAAAGGTGGAAAAATATTTTGCTTTTGCTCTTTTGCAGGACCAATTGCACCGGATAGGGAATACCTACCCCTATTGTTTCATGCAAGGAAACTTTCGAGCGTATCCAGTGTCTTTCTCCCATCATCTCTAGATTTCGCTTACCCTACTTGGGAGCTCCATGACTTACAGGGCTGGAGTAGGTCTGCTGAATATCAAACAAGCTTTAAAAAAATAGTTTTTAGGTAAATTTTAATTGTTTGTGCTTATCAAAGCTTTGGAAATTTTTTTCATCCTATTTTCACCGCTTTCCAATTTTTTCCATTATCGCATTTTTGTATGTATATTTTACTGACACTGTATTTCTGGGTACGTTCATGGAATTTTTAATAAAGTAAAAACCTTTCAATAATCTTCTTCTAAAAGTCTTCTAGCGAGCTTCTCCATTTACAGCAGTTCCTACAATTCTGGATTAAAAGAATTTTAAAAAGGTTAAAAAGATTCCATATCAGCACTGTTTGGACATTGCCGGGATTTGACAAAAAACGTGAATTTTTATATAAAAGCACACACATTCCCCAGTAAAAATTAAGATGTTTATGTTTCAAACCGCTTTCATTGCCAAGTTGTCAATTTCATGCGATAGCTCATTGATTAAGATAGATTACATATGTATATGTATATGGCAATTCCTCGCAGATACAAGTTAACGGCAGCCAATAACTTCAACGTGCAAGATCTAGGTTAGGCGATCACGCTCTCTATACGAGGTTATCACTTCTCCAATTTCAGTTGATCTCTCTTCTAACGTATGCCGCGCATGCTCTTCTCTTTTACAGATTCTTCAGATATCGTCGACTGCAAATTGAAACTGATACTTGGCCTAATATGGACGCTCATTCTGCATTATTCAATTTCCATGCCCATGTGGGACGGCGACGAAGATCATCAGCTCAATGGTACCGGTGCAACGCCCAAACAGAGGTAAGTCAGAGGCAGAGTCATAGTATGCAGCCAAGCATGCCAAGGGATGGAGTGTAGCTTTCAAATAAACGCATAAGCCGCATGCAAGTACAGCAAGTGCTACTCTCTTCTTTCGCAGGTTGCTCAATTGGATACACGGCAAAATACCCGAACTGCCCATTAACAACTTCACCAATGACTGGACCACCGGCCGCGCTGTGGGCGCCCTAGTGGACGCCTGTGCGCCCGGTCTCTGTCCCGACTGGGATATGTGGGATCCGAAGGATGCGGTGCAGAACGCCTCGGAGGCAATGGGTCTCGCCGACGATTGGTTGAATGTGCGCCAACTGATCAAGCCCGAGGAATTGGTGAATCCCAACGTGGACGAGCAGTCCATGATGACCTATTTGTCGCAATATCCCAATTCCAAGCTCAAGACAGGCGCACCACTGCGCCCCAAAACCAATCCCAACAGGTGAGTTTCGGAAAGTGTTCCGAACTGTGAGGGTTCGCTCGTAAAATTTCTCTTTTCATACTTCTTCTTTGTTTCCTTTGAGCGAATATCTTCCACAATAATATTAACTGCAACTGGCACGTGTCTACTTCTCAGGGCGTCTCTTGTGCGTCCCCCTCACTCTTTTGTATAGCTACATTATTTAATGTTATCGCGCCCAAATTCGTGTACTCTTCGTACATATCTGTATTTTCTGTATATTTTTGTAATTTCGTTGGTTTTTTCTAAAATTCTAATTTTGTTCTCTTCTTCTTCTCTTATATAATATTGGATGATATTGTTGTTTTAATTGCAAAATATATATATATATATTAAAAAAATATATATATACATGAATATATATATTGTATCTGCAAACTCAAAATCAGCATTCCTCCGCCGCGGTAAGTCTGGAATGCTCGTTGAACGTTGTTGTTGTCGTTGTCGCTGTTTCTGTTGCTGCTCTCTCGCTATTGCTCAGTTTGACTAATTTACGGCATTTGTTATTGTATTCTTTTTTTGGTTTTAGCTACTTCTAAAATCGTTCCGCCAGTTTCGTCATTTTTTGCGCTTTTATTAGCCTTGAGTATGCGACTTTAATGCCTTTTGCGTTTTAAAATTTTGCCAAAATTTGCACATGTGCTTTTTCAGTTGGACTTTATGCAAAGAACGAAAATAACAAAGAAAATAGATGCTGATATTTATCCGCCAGAGTCGAGAAAAAAGCTTGCAAGTATTTTGTGAATTTTTGTAAGCGCTTTTAAATGTTTTTCAAACAAATTATTTGCCTCTTTTGTGAGCATATGAATGAGTTTTTTTTTATCATCGCATTACTTTTCGACCCACATACGTAATATCTTTTGCGCCCCGTAATTATTTCGCTTCACGCAATTCTGCAGCGGCCGCTCCTGCTCACATTTAACATTTTATGCGGTGCCTTTTCATTGCATAATTTTAGTCGCTCTCTGTTAAGCAGCTCGCCGGTTCGTAGATCGCCAAATGCAAAGTCGACAGAATGAGTGAGTAAAAGCGCTCAGCTATGTTACGTTAACAGCGCGCGCCAATGCCTATGTTAACTAATAGCACTGCATGCCACAGCGATGTTGCTGATTGCAGTTGTTGTTGTTGTGTTGCCGGCAGATCTCCTGCAAACAAACTCACTACCAATAAAATCAGTGCTGTCGAAAGTGCTGAAGAGACTCAAGGGGTACTTTACCGATTTTGAAATCTGTTTTTCACTTAAATTTTTTCTAAAAAATATAAATTAACGAAATATTTATCAACATTTTAGTCGAAAATATTTATCAACATTTTAGTCGAAAATGCAATTTTGTGTTGCAAATAGTACAATTAAAATTATTAAAATCTCACGTAAAAAATACATCTGTATATATAACCAGTAATATTTATTCGATATCGACGTAATATCGAAAATATAATACATATGTATGTTTGTACATAATTTGTTTGAAAAATTACACCCGGAATAAAATCATTTCGATACTGAGATATGGTGATTCTGAATTTATCAACTTTATTAAGACTACAGACTTGACATCAGTGCCAGGACGCTTTTTCGTCAGGCTATGATAGCGATACAATCCTTTCTTAAAAAAATATGTACTATACATATATTGAGCTAAAACAAAGAACCCAACTAATATAGATTTTTCGATACCGTGAAGATATCGAAACAAAAGTAACCTTATAAGATTATAAATGTTCCCATTTTTTGCCTTTAGAGAAACGGAACCCTTAAAATACCGGTAATATTTTCTACTGAGAATATTCCTATAGAGTTTTCGAAGAATATTTATTTTAAATTTGGTACTGGGAGTACTTCGCTTCTTCGAATTTCGTGCTACTTTAAAAAACTTCCAAACGACAGCACTGATGCCAATGCAAATTGCAAATGCCACCATTTATAACTCTCCTCTTTTTCTCTCTTCTCTACTCTTCCATACAGAGTGCGGGCTTATGGTCCCGGCATTGAACCCATCGGCCCAGTGGTGGGCGCGCCAGCCAACTTCACCGTGGAAACATTTTCTGCCGGCAAGGGTAAGTACAGCAGCAGCTCATACTTCCTACTTACCCTTTTGCTCATATCTAATCGTATCTGCTCCACAGGCACTGTTGATGTTGATATTGTTGTGCCGAGCGGCGCAACCGAGAAGGCCGATGTGCGCTTCAACAATGACAAGAATCTCACCTATTCCGTGTCGTACATACCGCAAGTGGAGGGTGAGCACAAGGTGGCCGTCAAATTCTCCGGGCGCGATATACCCAAAAGTCCGTTCCCCGTGAAGGTGGAGGGTCATGCTGGCGATGCTTCGAAGGTGAAAGTAACCGGTCCCGGCGTACAGCCCAGCGGAGTGACCATCAACAAGCCCACCTTCTTCGATATACTCGCAAAGGATGCGGGCCGCGGTGTGCCCGAGGTGATCATTATCGATCCGGCCAATCACAAGACCTCCGTGGCAGCCAAGGTGCGTCAGCTGGAGCCCGACACTTGGCGTTGCGAATATGTAACCTCCCTGCAGGGTCTGCACTCGGTGAATGTGTTCTATGCGGGCACTGCCATTCCGAACAGTCCGTTCGCAGTGAAGGTGGCGCCACTGTCCGACGCGCGCAAGGTGCGCGCCTCTGGGCGCGGTCTGCAGGCTACGGGTGTGCGTGTGGGCGACGATGCTGACTTCAAGATCTACACCGAAGGCGCTGGCGAGGGCATTCCCGAGGTGCGCGTCATTGGTCCCGGTGGCATGAACCAAAATGTTGCGCTCACCAAAATCGACGGCACCACCTATGATTGCCACTACTACCCGAACAAGGAGGGTCGCTATGTTGCCATGGTCACGTTCGGCGGACAGGAAGTGCCGAAATCGCCGTTCGAGGTGAAAGTTGGTCCCAAGAAGGAGTCTTCCATTGTGGCCTATGGGCCCGGTTTGACAGCGGGCGTAATCGGCTATCCGGCAGCCTTCGTAGTGGAAACTAATGGTGAAACTGGTGCACTGGGTTTCACGGTGGCTGGTCCGTCGCAGGCGGAAATCGAGTGCCACGACAATGGCGATGGTTCCGCTATGGTGAAATACCACCCGACTGCTGTGGGCGAATACGCCGTGCACATTCTGTGCGATAATGAGGATATTCCAAAGTCGCCATTTATTGCGCAAATTCTGCCACGCAGTGATTTCCATCCCGAATTGGTGAAAGCCTCTGGTCCCGGTCTGGAGAAGAATGGCGTAACAATCGGCCAACCGACCAGCTTCAACGTGGACACCAGCAAAGCTGGCTCAGCACCGCTCGAAGTAATCGTGGATGATGTTTATGGCAAAAGAATCCCAGTGGATATCAAGAGCAATGCCGACGGCACCACGAAATACACATACACACCATTAACAGGCATGCCCCACACTGTGCAAGGTAGGCATACCACTTGCCCCTTCATGGCTTATGCATCCCTTAAATGTTTTTCTTATGCTCCGCAGTGAACTACGGCGGTGTTGCCACTCCCAACTCGCCACATCGCGTCTACGTTGGCGTGCCGATTGATGCTACAAAGGTACAGTCCTTCGGACCCTGGTTGCAGCCAGGTGTGCGTCCGAACGTCGCCACACACTTCAATGTCGATGCACGCGATGCCGGCGAGGCCGACCTCAAGGTGAAGATCATACATGAGGACACCAAGGTCGAAGTGCCCTGCCGCATCATCGACAACGAGGACAATACCTACACTGTCGAAGTAATTCCACCCACGAAGGGCGCCTACACCACGACCATGACTTACGGCGGACAGCGCGTGCCGCTCGGACAGAAGGTGGTCGTCGAGCAGACCGTCGATGTGTCCAAGATCCAGGTGGACGGACTCGAACCAAGTAAGTATGCGTTGTTTACCTTTCTGTTCTTCACATCTGCTCATGCCACTCGTGAGCGCAATCAATACCAGCATCTCACATAGCAGTTACACACACATACAAACAAATACCAATACAAATACAAGTTCATCATCTAAGCCCAAAAAATTTACTCGTTACAAACTCATTCACCTACAAGCTGCACCATTGAATAGCCTACAGCAGTTCCGCATCATCACGCACGGCCTGCCGAAGGCGGACCTGGCTGTTACCATCACCAGCCCGTCGGGCAGTCGTGTGAAGGCGCACGTGATACCCACGGCGGAAGGCTTCCTGGTGAACTTCACGCCCACACAACTTGGCGAATACCTGCTGAGTATTTGTTTCGGCGGCACGCCCATCACGCCGCGCCCATTCCGACTGCAGTGCCTCACCGGCAGCGACTGCAACAAGGTGCACGCCTACGGACCCGGCTTGGAGCGTGGCATTGTGGCTCAACCGGCTGAGTTCATGATCGACACACGCGGCGCAGGTCAAGGTGGCTTGGGCGTCACGGTTGAGGGTCCCTGCGAGGCGGCCATAAATTGCAGGGACAACGGCGACGGCACCTGCAATGTGGCCTACCTGCCCACCGAGGTGGGCGACTACACTGTCAATATCACCTTCAACGAGCACCACATAAACGGCTCACCATTCCAACCGATCATCGTGCCGCTGCCGAATCTGAGCAAGACGCGCGTCAGCGGCATCGGCATACAGCCGCATGGTAGGCCACCAAGTTGAAGCGTAGGATATGTTCCCGTTACTGTTGCTGTTGCTGCAAATTAAACCTGCGAACCCGCCAAACGCCTTGTAACCAGCATGACTCTTTCAGCAGCTCAGCTCCTTAGCTCCGCCACTGGGTCTATCTCTTGGCCAGTCTTCAGCACTCACTGCAGCTTTTGCGTCGCTGCATCAGTTCGTTGACAATTGTTCTGTTGTTGTTGTTGTAATTGATTTAAAACTAATCCAATCCAGCCGCCACTAATCATTGAAAGCATGTCTCCCGTCCAGAGTTGGGTAAATTCGATTACATTGCAAATACAATTCTAATTCCAAGGAGTTGATAATTCGTAATATTTTCCTTAAATTTCTAAGCGATGGAATTGAAAAAATTTTAATTTCTGTTATGATGAGTTGTAATCGGGTATCAACAATCGGGAAAATGAAAAACTGTCCATTCCATTACTGGGAACTGTGTTTTGTATTCAGGAAAATTAAATTTATTGGTTGTTTGAAAATGGAATTGAAAATATAGACTTTTTTCTGCCATTATTTTGAGAAATTAAGTTACAATTTAGTTGGACAAATTCCTCAAAAGTAATTTTCAACAGATTCCAATCAAACAGAGTCTTAATCGTCTTTCTCTATAAAAAGTAAAAAAGACACAATTTGTTAATACTATTCCACAAAAGTAATGCATTATCATTGTAAAAAATATTCCTATATTTTGTATCGCTTCGCAGTTTCTTTTAGAAGTTAAACATTTTTCAAAAATTAAAATTTTAAATTTAAATTCCCGATAACAATTTCTTGTAATGGAATTCTTAGAAATTAAAAAAAAAGGGTACCAATTTGTTCGCCCAATTAGATAATTTTAAACTCATGTCATTTGGAAGACGAAACTTAATAAATAATAATAATACAATCCTTAGAATTGGAATGCAGTTGAAAAACCATTCCCAATGTAATCATCACTACCCAACTCTGCCAAGCTGCCTGAGAGTCGGTCTCTCGGCTGAAGCTCTTTACTTCTCTTCTTTCATATTGACATTATATGTGTTGTCTTCGTTCGAATACTGACTTCTATATCGAAAATTGCATATAAGCATACAAACAACTTATGCTCCTTTCCTCCCACAGGTGTCATTATGAATGCGCCCACCGATTTCATGGTGGATATGAGCAAAGTGGGTAGCGACATTGACTCGACCAAGCTGTCGTGCGCCATCTTCGACCCGAAGGGAAATATGCTGCCCAGCAAGGTGGTACCCGGCACTAGTGATGACATCTTTCGCATTATGTACACGCCCTTCGAAGCTGGACGGCACACCATTGAACTGCTCTACGACAATATTCCCGTGCCCGGCTCGCCATTTGTTGTGCATGTGAAGAGTGGCTGCGATCCGTCGCGCTGCAAAGCCTACGGACCGGGTCTAGAGAAAGGTTTCACGAATCAAAAGAACAAGTTTACCGTGGAGACGAAAGGCGCCGGCAATGGCGGGCTCTCGCTGGCCATAGAAGGTCCTTCGGAGGCGAAAATGACTTGCACCGATAATCGCGATGGCAGCTGTGATGTGGACTACTTGGCCACCGATCCGGGAGAGTACGACATAACCATACGTTTCGCCGATAAGCATATACCCGGTTCGCCGTTCCGAGTGCTGGTGGAGGAGACGGTAGATCCCAGCAAAGTGAAGGTTTATGGTCCTGGCATTGAGCATGGCGAGGTGCGCGAGAGTGTGCCCACACACTTCAATGTGGACGTGGGCGAAGCTGGTCCCGGTCGCATTGCCGTGAAGCTGACCAATTCCGAGGGCATACCCGTGGACAATTTGAGTGTGGAGGATAAGGGCAATGGCATCTATGCTGTGCACTATGTGCCGCCCAAACAGGGATCCGTGCTTACGTGCCAGGTCAAATTCGCCGATACGGAAGTGCCATGCAGGTGAGTTGTTGGTGAAGTGATTGTGTCCGGTTTGTGAGTTAGCTTAACGTATATGCACTTGCAGTCCCTTCGTGATGACCGTGTTCCCCAAGTCCGAACCCACGAAAGTCACCATCAAGGGTGTCAACGAGAAGAAGAAAACGCCAGCGTCGCTGCCCGCGGAATTCGAAATCGACACCAAGCATGCAGGACAGGCCGACATCAATGTCGCCATTAAGAATCCGAAGGGTAAACCGCTGTTGGCACGCCTGGAGGAAATCGCCAGTGGCACGTACGTGGTGTCATTTGTGCCGGACGAGTGCGGCACCTACCACGTCAGCATCAAGTATGGCGATAAGGAAATCGAAGGCTCCCCATTCAAACTCGAAGCATTCCCAACGGGTGAGGCTAAGAAGTGCAAACTGGTAGAGGAGGCGCCCAAGATACAGCCGTCCGGCAGCAAGAGCCATTTGACAGTGGACGCCAGGGAAGCAGGCGACGGTGCGGTGACCTGCAAGATTACCTCGAAATCGGGCAGGTAAGTTGCTGAGCAAAGTTTCAAGTTGTTTTCAATTTCTGTACTTTTGTTGTTTTGGTTTTTATGCACTCAGGGAAATTGTTGATATTGATGTGATCGAGAAAGATGGCTTCTTCGACATATTCTACGCACTCAACGATCCTGGCGATTACGATATCAATGTAAAGTTCGGTGGCAAGGACATACCGAACGGTAGCTTCGCAATTAAGGTAGCTTAAAAGTTAAAATGTTTTACCCATTTTCTCTCTCTCTCTCTATATATCTCGTTGCCAAGGCAGAGAAAACTTACCAAAGAGAAACTTGCTCTAGTCACAAAGTGAACTTGTTTAAATTAGCAATTAAAGAAAACTAAATTAAGCTCAATATTCAATTAATTACTAGTACAGTCATTGTCCCTTTTGTTCATTCAATGTCATTGTAAAATGTTTTCTTTAAATTAGTCAAAAAATACAAAATGCACGCAAACAATTCGCAGAAAACTGATCACAGCGAACAAAATATCAGCAGATTTGACACTCAACAGTGGCACTTTATTGTGAAAAATTACGATAAACCAAAACAAAACAAATAAAAATAAAACATTACTTTTGAAACACAAAGAAAACCAACAAAAAATTTCAAATTTATTTTTGTCGATCGCATGAAATTCTTTTTAATTTTGTTGCATATTTTTATCAACGCTGCTCTGACACTAAACCAACAAAACAACAACCAAAAAAACTGCTTTGTTATTAATTTTTTTTTTATTATTAATTTAAGTTTAAAAATATATTTTTAAGTTGTTTGTGTGTGTTTTTGTATTTTTATATTTTTGTTTTTCCTTTGGATTTTGCATATTAACACTTGTTATTTATAAATAATCACTATTTTGATTTTAAACAAAACGAAAGCTTAGTTGCCTTGTGAATAAAACATTGCATATACAAGCTTAATTTAATTTGATAATTGCTAATTTAATCAACTTACTTCAAGAATAATCTTAACCGAATTGTGTAAGCCTTTTTTGCACTTCATTGCGTACGTTTTTTTGCCGCCATTCATTCCCAAGCTTTTTAGTGTGATATTTAGTTTGTAGCTGAAAGCGTAAAATTCGATCTGTAACTTCGAAAGCACAATCAATCTACAAAGATCGAATTTAAAAATCTTCGCGCTTCGAATGTATGCGAGGGTCTTATGTGCACAAACACGGCATCCGAGCGATTGGCTGGAAGAGCAAAAGGAACGATTTCAGACTATCGTGATCGCATGTATTTACAGCCAGTGTTGTCCGATGGTTGCTGGCATCAGCCTGAAAAAATGTGTAGCTCAAAAGATGATCTGAAAATAGTGTGGTATAAAATGACAATCGTCTGTATAAATTCCCGATTAGCTTCGAACATGTTGTAAAGAGTTTAAATGCTGTGAAATGCCGCGTCTTATTTGAAATATGTAACACGTACATATGTATGCCTTTCATCGCCTTATAGTAATAAGGTACACCTACCTTATATATATATATGTACCTATGCTAATTGGGTGTATAAACTTTGTGCGAAAATTTCATTACATACAAGAAGACGTCCTAGGATTGGTCAAGAGAATAAGTACATACAAATTATTAGAATCAAATAGCGCATTCCTTTCAAGTGTGGATAGGCATTATACCTATCAATCCCACGATTTCGAATGCCTGAGAATTTCTGCAGAAGAAATCCCGGGATTACGAGATCTAACTTTTTTCGTAGCATTATTCGTAAAAATTATAAAATTTTAGTCAACTTTGGCGAGTCACAGCCATATTTCAAGACATAGTCTTGAGCTAAGATAATAAAATTTGGGTAGAATGGAAAACTGAAAACCGCACATGAACAATTTTTAACAAATCCCAATTTAAATTCATCAGTTTATTTGTTTTAAACTACTCATAATTCTGAGTTGTGTTGTCAATTGAGTTTAATTGCAATTTTTGTGATTATATTTGGAAGGCAAACATTTTAATTAATGAAAAATTCAGATTTCGAAAATCTTGAGATCACTTTTCTAAACTTAATTTTTTTTCCCATATTCATGTATACATAATTGCCGATTTTTTATGAGTTGAGAGGGGGAACACCTGAAGGATTCTATTCTGTAGCATTTTCAATAGTTGAAAAAGACACAAAAGTAGAGATAACGATCGGTTTCTATAGTGCTAGAAAACACGCGAATTTTTTAAATTAATATAGGGTATTTCAACTGTAGCGGGCACCCATGTTTGTAGGGAGTTTCAAAATATTTGTTTCACAACAACAACAACTAGTTGCCCATACCATCTAAAAAAGAAGACGCCATTTCTTGCAACTCTCAGATAATTTGCCTAGATAAAAAGACATTGCTTTAGAATAAATTTGTAGGTCCCATTAACATATGCCGAAATAGAACGAACACACACACAAGTTTATGTGAAAAAGCTATTCCCAAGCTACGTTCGCGGGCTGTTGCGCCAATTATGTATATATAACGGTATAAAAAAGCTACAACAAAAATACAAAAATTTTATTCTTGCATTCATATCTCGCTGAGCCTTTCTACCGATAGGTACAGTCTGGCCAAGAGTTGTTGGCTTCTTGTTGTATGAAAGTTTAAAGGAGTCGAATCCTTCTTAGAAGGTTCATGGAACTATTTACAAAATATTCTCGACAAGTTACCTAACTCTGAAGTTCCCTGTCTTAAAGGCTATTTGAGCACGTCAAATCATTGCCATTTTAACACTACTTCTACCACCGTTTTGTGCATTCCTATTTCGGCCAAAAGGTGTCTTTTGACACCTTTCGTAGGAATAGTGTTAATGTAGATTGCTTTAAGCTGCCGCCGACGCAGTCATACCCAAGATCAGTTTGTGAAGAAGGGCGTGGTTTCCCCCCTTTTTTGCTCTTGCAAAGTGCGGTTCATTGAGCATGTCAGAATAATTGTCCCACATTCATCTGAGTTCTTAGCATATCGAAGATAGCTGCCCAAGCACACAATAAGATTTCTTTTATTCTGAAATTAAATGCTATATTTTAAATATCTGTATGTATGTACATATTTAAATTTTATTAATTGTGTCGCAAGTTGAAAGCGGTTATATCTAAAACATAAATAAAATACCTTAAACCTTTTTTCGCTAAAGAAGCCATCGCTTTCTTGTAGCGACGTACGAATTTCATCGCAGAATTCATTGAAATATATTGCACTAATTCGATGCTAAGAGACTTGGCTATTTTTAAATAAAATAATTATCAATTTGAGTGCCATGCAAGCGTGAGAATATGTTGAGAAGTGACTCGAATCTGTCACACGCGCCTTTATTTAATTAAAGATTTTTTTACATACTATGTACCTACTATCTATTTATATGCATAGCATGCATACTATATACACATGCAGATTAGTTTAAAGCATGCTTAAAAGTCTTTTCTTCTAATATTTCGATGCAAATAAATTAAATTAAAATTATAATCGTAGTATTCATGTTGCAGAGTAAAGAGTAAACATTTGGATAGAATTTTTTTAAATGCAATAATTCGTTCTGCAGAATGAAAAGCTATGTATGTACATATGTAAATACCAGGTTGAATGCCACATCAGAAGAAATAATTATTACAATATCAACAAAATTTCAGCTAACTCTCAAAGAAACAAGAAGCAACCGAATCAGAGTCTGATTTCATGCCAATACAAAAATTGCCACTCCATTTATACTACCAATTCAATGAAAATATGCACATCGATATATAAATCATTATAAAGATACAATATTACAATTTTCTTTAAAATTCCCAAATGCAAAAAAAGTTGAAAATTTTTGAACATTAACAATAATTTATGAACATCAAATGCAACTCTGTTCTTTTTCGAAGCACGTTAAATGAAAGCTTTATGTGATATTTAATTTTTATAGCAATTACATATTAAGTGCCACTTTCGAAAACAAATGTTTTGAAATATCACACGGGGGACCATGCTTGAATGCAATGCAAGCACAATTTAAACAATTGTTCCGCGGGACAAATAGAAAAATGATTATTAAATGCAGTAAATCGCGGGTAAATTGTAGGTAAATATGTATATAGCATGGTGATAAATAATTGTGCATGTTTTGAAGAAATTCCTAAATCTATTGCATATTTGATATACTATAAAAGAAAACGTTGTGCAATTATCAAAAGGGACAGCAGAAATTCAAGGTCTTACGTGCGGCAGGCAAGCGTTGTTAGTATGTGTGCTAGTATCTACCCTACCGGACTGAAGAAGACCATTGTCCCGAAATAGTAATCACGGCATTGGTCCATATGTAATCTTGAGAAGAAGCACTCAAACGGGGTTTATACTTTGTGCTGATTAGGGTAAGTTGGAAATTGGAAACGATATCGGTTCGATGCTATCTATAAGATATTCAGAGCGTAAAACTTCAACAAAACGCTTTTCTAAGGTATAGTTGTATTTTTGAATCTGAAGTACAGACTCGTAAGGAGTGCTTCCAATTTGATGCAAATGCATTTTTAAGTGCAAAGTGTGGCTAAATTATAGTTGCAAGTGTATAGATAGATAGATAAGTGGCGTAACTGGCAGTGTGGGCCTAGGCCTAGCTTTCACGCATTAACTTGTGTGTGTTCGTTATATTTTAGCACAAAATAAAGGGACCTACAAATAACCGTATCCGAAAAGATTGAACAGCTTGCCATGGCGAGAAGTGGCGCCGCGCAAAGAAACAATTTGAAAAGAAATTCTCTTTGTGTTAGATGTTATGAGGCCCCGGCTGAGATTCGAACCGAGACGATTTCGCATCAGCGACCTCCACTGAGCCACCGCGGCGCACAAGTAGGGTTATGTTAAATTTGAAAACTGAAAGTAAAGACGATCAATTGATTACATTTTTTTTAAAATCGAGTGAAAGAAACGCTTCTCTAGCTCATTTGTGCAAAGCAGGTCTGGTTAATTAGTTCAGGAACAACCCAAGCCAATTATAAAGTGCATTTGACCTGCATTGATTTCCAATAGGGTAGCAACTAATCGCCACACCCAGTCAGAGCTGTGCACCCACACACTGGCGCATTTGCCGCTCGAGCGCGCTGCTCGCGTCTATGTGTAAAGTTTGACAAAATATGTAAAACATATTTTTGCATTAGCGAAAATTTAAATTCATACCAAATTTTCTTAATTAAGATGCAAATAAGCAGCAGCAGCAGCAGCAAAGACGGCGGCGACTCTATAAAAATGCGACATGTGTGTTGTTGTACTCATATTATGTGCGGAAAAGCGACACTTGCGCACTATGTGTGTGTGGGTGTGTATGTTGCTGGTATGCATATATATATATAGATTAAAATTCTGGGTATTATCATGTTGTATAAAATTCTCAACACATGCCTGGCATTTGCACGAGCGATGATAAATTTTAGCTAAAAATCTGCAAACTTAAATTTTCTGTTAAAGAAAAAATTTTATACAAATTAAATGCCAAAAAAAAAGGAAAAGAAAAATTAAAATTAAAATGAAAAGCAATCTGAAAAATTAAAATTTATACAGCAACTGCCACTGCGGCTGCTAAGCGTCGCCTCATGAAAGTATCTCAAAGTGTATGCAAGATACTTACTGAAGCGCGCGCGTGATCACGCCTCCTCGTGCCACTTCGTCGTCGCCGCGCCACTATCATCAAGCAGACGCCGCCGCCATCTCCAAGCGGTTTGCAACACTTTTCACTCTTGTTGTGTGTTGTTTTGTTGTTTTTGTTGTTGTTATTTGTTGGTAGTAAAACAACAGCCGGAAACTCAGCACGAGCAACCAACCATTCGCAACATTCAGTCAAATATTGTCCTGCTGTCCCGGCGAGCGTGTCGTTGACGGAACTCTATCTTGCAGCTGCTCAAAGTGATCCGTGCTGCTAGTGCGCGTGTGTGTGCCGCTTAAGGATACTCGCCCAGTGGCCAACTTTTGTGCAGTGTCGTCTGGAACTTCGATCAAAAGGTTTAATTCGAAAATCGGCAATTTTATTTCGTTTGCACTTTTCTGCACTTTTTGCGTGTGTGTGTTTCAGCGCCGCAGTTTCCAGTGTGTGGGTGTGTGTCGTTATTTATTTATTGACCACTTATTGGTAAATGTTTTTGAGCAGTGCGAAATTATTGCTGAAATTTGTTCGTCGCTGAAAATAGCTTACATACAAGTATTTACCTGCTGCTGTCTTGTAAATAATTCGAAATTGATTCACTGCAATTTATTATGTCTTTCATTGCTGCCACCGACTGGCCTTTCCACTTTTTGTTATGTAATATTTTATGCTGCTGCTCGAAAATCGAAATATTGCTTTCACAAATACGAAATCAATTGAGCACGATTTTCAATTTTCACTTATTATAAAATAGTTTGAACGAAATCATATCTTCAGAACTGTATTCAAAGTAGCTAGTCTATATATTTAAAGTAATAGGTATAATTGATTTCAGTTTCAAAGTTATAATATTTTCCAGAGACTTTTAGATATACATACATATGTATGTATGTGTGACCATTTGTGTGCATGTGGGTACGGATAGGACGCTTTAAATATGAAGGAAATCGAAGACTATGAAGCTGATATATGTTTTTGTAAATTGAGTACGGTCTGCCATTTGATATTAAAAAATCAACCAATTTTAATAGATATGAGATATGTTTGAAAGTAACAAAAACAAGGGAAGTTCTTGAGGGGCGCATGAAAGAATAAAAAAATTTTGCGAAATACAGAAGGATGCTTTGGCAATATGGCATAATAAAGCTAAAGCTAGCTATATTAATCCTCTATCCTGTGAAGGGTTTATATTTAAGTGCTTTTATACAACATAAAGTACAATAGCGATCGCGACAATCGGGATCTGATATTACATCCTTCAACGTAATAAGGCTTTTGGTTGTATATATGAAAAACCCAACATATAATATTACATATATTCTGAAAGAAAGTTCTAAAGAAGATACGCACGCCTCACACTTGTTCTAGTGTTTCCGGCAACCATTAGCAGGACTACTAATTAAAAACAAATATTTAAAAAAATTACTCATACCACTCGTATTCCAGTGGCTTTTCTCTTCATACATATGTATGTACATATACTCTGAACAGATTTGCTAACCTGTCAGCCTTATCTTTGATTCTCTGGTGTTCCGGCAACCACTAGCAGGATGTTTATCAGGCCAAGCTATTCATTTTGTTCAAGCATTTCATATGATTTAAACCCTGAAACTTCCGCTTGGCTGTACGTTAGAATAGATATATGTATGTACTTAGATTTTTGAAGGAAAGGAAACGGAAGGAAAGATTGCAGGAATCTCATCTTTCTCCGTACTTCTGCCTGGAAGATGCTAGTATATTTTGCCATAGGCCTCAAGTATTTTAACTTGAGCCTAAAAACATTAGCATCTGTTCCTGGGCCAGTGAGAGGCTCATATGATATTATTCTGAACCAAATCGTTCGTTTTGTTCAGGCTCCCGCATTTTTCCTAGCTGCTTATTTCAGTTTTTCATAAAATTACAATAAATTTCGGGTTCATTATCTCTCGATAGCAGCAGATCTGGGAAGAGTTTTATTACGGTTCTTTCATTAGCAAACAAATAAATCATTAGCTATTTTCTACAATTCAAATTAAATTAATGAAAAGAAAATAAAAAAAAGCTTTTATGTGGTGAGATTTTGTTATCATGGCGAAATATATTCTCGGAGAGTTGCCAACTATCTCACGAGAAACTAATTTAACGAATTCAGCAATGTATGAATTTCAAAAAATGCTGTTCTACTATAATATGAAATGGGCGAAAATTTATGTCAATCGAGATCGTTCCTGATGATAGAAAAAATTTCTCAAGTTATGGAGCCCATTGTACTTGGTTAACCAAAAACGCATTTTAAAGAAGGGAAGGGATTGCGAATTGGATTGTAGAAAATAATGAAATACAACGTAGATTTGCAGAAGGAGGGAAGTTTACTACTTTTCAAACTTATTCGTTCGTCTTTTCTGGCAAAACCCAGAAGTCCGTCGACGTAATCTGAAAGATTGTTCATATGAGAATCAAAGTGACAGAGAAAAAATAATAATAGGTAAAAGAAGGTAAAGCTCTTTTCATCTACCATTATTTATTAGATATAATCATATAAGTACCTTCATGTATGAAAATGTATGGTGTGTCTAGGTTAAGTTCAAGGTCAGACAGTATACAAATAAAATTAATATAGAACATTTTTGAAATCATGCACTATTTCAATATAATTTTTAAAAATGATTTCACTCAAATTTCTGCAGATGTTCTATCATTTCTCTTCGAAGTGGACTAAGTCATAGACTAACAATGCAAGGAGATTATTATCGATGTTCAATTGCCGCATCAGTTTTGTGCAAAAATATGAAAATATTTAAAGATCAAAAAATTTAAATTCATGAAAATGTTCAGTTATGAAAATATGCGACCGATTTAAGCCAAATATTGTGCAACTATTTATCTTCGAAATTGAAAAAGTCATCGGCTTGGAAAGCAAAACATTGTCTACGATATTCAATTGATTCTTTCATTTTGATGAAGATCTACCAAATCTTTTTTAAATATTTATGCGCATAAATAGTTACAAACAGTTTTGTATAAAAATCCGTCTTTCGCACCGAACACACATAAAATCGAAAATGGAAGGCATGTCAATCAGCGCCATTTCCTGCTTCACTTTTCGCTGCTGGATTTCATTATTTCAAAAGTTTTTTGAGCACACACATACACACTTACAAATTAACGAGTATACGTGCATAGTTTCGAAATTTCAAAGCTTTCAGTTTTTCATTGCACACTGAAAGTCAATCAACGTTTTAAAGTAATATTAACCAGAATCAAAATGACAGCGACATTGACGCTCTTCCTCTTATGATGTTTCCTTCTTGCTCAACGTACGCCATGAATGTGTGAAAATTGTAGAAAAAACATTTTTTTCTGCCTTTATGAAGTGGCAAAATTGATTTCAAAAATTTAGATCAGATTTTCCATTTCGTAAATTAATTGCATGTATTTTATATATACTTAGGCCGTTGAAAGTGTTGAGCATTATTCTCACATCGAGGAGCATACAAAGTCGGTGCAATCCACAACTCAGGTGAGAACAGATTTGCATTTGTGTTACACTTTACAAGAAGTGATTTTAGAAGTTATTGTGATACTCAAAAAAATGCTGCAATTTATATTTTTATAAAATTTCTATAGACTACAGAGCATCTGGTAAACGGCAAATCGGAAATATCCTACAGGACTGTTGCCTTAGAGAAGCTACCTTTACCAACCACTGGTGGAAACGTTGTCGGTGAGTCTAAAAAACTTTTTCATATTTGTAACTAAAATTTTAAAATAAGGTTCAAAAATGAAACTAGTTCGAATACATACATAAGTATTTAAAAATTCTGAGAAAAATGGTTCCATATTTCTTACTTAATTCTCCATGGTAACCCGATACCATCCTACAGCAGAGCAACCATAGCTCCATAAACTTGTATATTGGAATGGCTCCACATGATGTATTTTCCAAATACCAGTTACGATTTTGAATCCGTTTATAATATACCTGCAGCAGAATTTCATTTATGGTGCCGATATCGCCACCGAATCTTAAAGGGCTTTTAAGTGTTGCTGGGTACCTTTGCTAGTTCATTTGGTCTCTTATTATGAATACTACATTTTTATAAAATCTATAAACTGAATTCAACTATATGTAAGCATAAGGAATATGTCATGTTATTATATGATGTCGATTCAATTCCCTTTTGCCTACTTTTGGATACAATTTTCGATTTCCTTCGAAAAGTTGTCTTTAACAAAAGCCCGTACCACTTCCTGGAATGAAGATTTCTGAATTCTGACATGACAATCAATCAGAATAAAACAGAGCAACAAATTGATTTTCATAATCTGGCATCATTTCGAAAGGTTCAGGTAGCTTTGTTCCTAGTGTCACTTCTGGCCATTACGAAAAAAAATTTTCAGGTTTTTCGTAGAGAGAGAATCTTCGAATTACTATAACTTTTATGTTTATAAATAAAGGTGTATAGTACTTTTCAATATTGATTTTTGAGTTGTGCCCTTTTGGTAGTAAGTGCGCAATAAGAATAATTTTGAAATCTCCTGATATATTTCGATTATATTATATTATGATATATTAATATAAACGCAGCCGTAAATGGCGCATTCAAAATCGCTCACGTACACACATGCACACGAAATTCAGAAATGCTTGTGGCCAATTTTCTTCGAGATATGGAATACAAAAATTGCGCATTTTAGACAATACGACAAGATAAGCGCGACGCAGACGAGCACGTCGACATAGATAGGTGATCGCACGTTGACATTTGTTGGCAGCACGACGGAATATGTTGCTGATAGCGCGATGCTGCCGATGCCGTGTTGCTAATGATGATGATGCTAATGGTGTCTGTCTGGCGGTGGCGCACAGCTGATGTGCGAAGTGAGTGACTTGTCAGTCACTGTGACAACATGAGCTGCTAATTAGGCGTCATCTTGTGGCATGCCGCTGTCGACGTTGGCGCTGGCGTTGATTCTATGCCGCCGCATTTAAATACTAACTAAAAAAGTGGCTGTTTTTGCCAAAAATTATCAGAAATGCATTTCACAAATGCGAAATGTTGATTTTGACAGCAACAAGTAAAACATGGCAAATACATTTTTAAAAAACATTTTTCGCAAACAATTTTATTTGAGGTTTTTGCCAACGAGTTCAGGGACAAAATCGCTGTCCATTTAGGAGTGCGCAAAGTTTATGGCCAATAGCTAATTTCTTAATAGAATCAAAATACTAATCAAATAATAATTGACATGTGAGTCGAAATGCTTGACCTTAAAAGAAACCTTTCAGAGTGCAAGCAATCTGCTAATGTAAAATCACTCGCTGTATCTAAAAGTAGATTTGGAGTCAAGATGAAGACAAGTAGAACATTTTTCTAAATATTGCACACTTTTTAGATTTTGCGTTGTGGAAGAGGAGTTTTTTTTACTAAATTGCGAATATCGCCAGATTCGGTTAGCCGAGTATTTTAAGTCAAATGGACATTACACAAAGCTTACATACATACATATGTACTTGTTTTCCTTTAACTCTAGAACACTGATGCTGATAAGTTAAGCTAACCTCTCTTACATTCAAAAAATGTTCCTTATACAAGTATTTGTAATCAATAGATTACAAAAATCAATTTTTTAATCGAAAGTTAAAAATTTACCTTTCACTAGTTTAGTATTTGTTGATCATTTGTATGAATAAATAGAAAAAATCGCTCTTATATGTATGTATAGATTATTAGTCGATTAAACTTATGATGGCTGTTAACGTATACAAAAAGCAGAGATCAGATTAGCTCAGGCTTTATAATCCCAGCAGCTCGAAGAGGAACATCAAATCATTCATCATAATGTAAAGGAAAAGTAATCTGTAAACTTTTTGTTCTTGTACTGCAAACCGATCAAATTGAACAATTTGATGATATTTCCTTTCTATTAAACTTAACATGAAATTTTTGCCTACTCTAGCAAATGACCAAAAATGGTTTCATGTGGCACTTCGTTTTTCAAATAGGTCGCAGGCTGTTGTTGCTGACATAAGGTTGCCAACACTGGCGGCGCCGCCAATGGCAGCTGCTGTTGCGCTTCTTCCAACTTATCCAAAATATTAAAATCAAATTAATTTCATGCGTTTAGTAGACTGCACTTAGTATACTTTCCAATGGTCGTCCGCACGTCCGCCGCTGCAAGGCGACTAGACATGTAATTTGTATTTGGTAGCCGCATTTTCATAATTTAATTAATTTTCTGATTTATGAGTTCGTTTTGTGCGCATTCCTTTTCGATATCGCATGTGAATAATATTAAGAAAATTGAATTTTCGCCCTGGCACAAAATAGCGCGTCAATCGCGGCCAGCACGCACACAGACACGCCGAAAAGCGGCACTGCACAGTGGCAAGTGAGTGTTGCATCCACCCTCAAGTCCATCAAGCGCAACCCAGCCGCACTTCATGCTGTTTTGAAATGCAACGACAGGTTTCGAAATTGTGTCTCCTCCTGCGCCTTTGGCTGCTGTTTCTTTCCTTCTTTCCTTCTTTTTTTTGGTTTTATTATTTTGAAATTCTTGCTTTTGAGTGGCATAACACGTTTCATTTAGATTGGCTGCAACGGGCCAAAGGCGCAAGGCGTGCAAATTCTTTGCTCAACCAAATAAAAAAGTCAGCCGAATCCGTCTGCAGCTTACATTCGTTTTCTCTCAATATAAAATCGAAATTCCTATTGAATTGCTGCGGCCAATTTCATTTGAAGACGTTTCGCTGCAAATGATGTGTTTTTCCTTAATGATTTTTTCTGCCGCGCATTTGTCGCATTGATTTTTCATGTTGGTCGGCAGCAGCCTCTCTGCCGCTAGTCACCATGCCCGAATCGATCTCATCGATTTCATATTATTTATATTTTCAAAATTTCCCCTCGAATCGACTTCGAGTCACATTCGGGCGACTTATTTTCGTAGCAAACCCTGGACATTTATTTTCTATGCAGTTCTCAATAAATTCGTGAAATTCAAATTTGATTGATTCGCGCCAATTGCTTACAGTGGCGGCCATAAAATGTGGCCATGTGACGTTTCCATTGATTCAACAGTTTTCATATGTAGATGACACATGCTTTTCATGGCGTCAAATGAGATTCGGAAATGGAAATTTAATTGAATCAAAAAAATGTATGCAATATTTGCATATGGTACATATATGTATGTGTGTATATAAATGAATGAGCAATGCTTTGAATTGAAAATGTGAATAAAGTTTGACATTTTACATATTGTGCATTTTTTTATGTGACTTGAAAAAGCAACATGTACTATTTTAAAATGCACTTGAACTATGAAATTAAATGCTGATGAATGTTTCCTACCTAACTTGATCAAATTTTTGCCTATGTAAAAGAGAACAAAAAATAATGACATTCGAGTGGCAAAAGAAAAGTATGAAAAAAGACACACACTTGTATCAAGTACTTGAATTGCTTTGAGATGAGATGGGATTTTCTTTTGCTTTTGGGGTTTTTGTTTGGCTATGAGAACGCATTTTTTGATGATTTATTATTAGTAAAAAGACCAAAATATGCATTCGAAAATGCCTGTTTTACATTCCAAATATTCTTGAAGAATATTGAATATTAAAGCAATTAGAAAGCTGACAATTTTTCACAACAACACTAGCTTAAAGTTTGTTGAAGCTTTTTGGAGCATGTTGACTGCAAATGGCGTAACATTCTTTTTTTAAATTTGAGCAAAAAACTTATAAAAAGTACTTCAGAACTCTAGATAAAAATTGTTGTTGCGAAAATGTAACACTAGCACTTCTACTGCAAATTAAATTCGAAGAATTAGTTAAGTGTCTAATATGATTTTCTAAATCTATCAAACTAAATATTGCTTGAATTGGCAGTTCTTTCTTCTTGATTGCCTGCTGCCGCTACTTCAGTATCTGCTTTAATTCATTCAGTTCAGTCTTTTTATGAAATGCTCTCGTTTTGTGATAGAGATTTGATTTGGGGTCCTGAAAAGTCGACGTGTTAGAATGTATTCATTTAACATGCTATGGCAACTTAAATTGTAGCTGCTACTCGGATAATCGGACAATCCTAAGAACAAGCTTGAACTTTTGTTTAGCCATAGCAGCCAGTGGCGTAGCCAGAAGTTGAAGTAGTAGTAGTAGTTTGAAGTTTTGGCTTTGAGGTATAAATTGGAAGGTTCAGATTCAAACCATCCGAACCGGCACTTGGATTCATTTTTGTTTCATTGTAATTATGTATAAAGTTTTCCAAGTTTTTGTCATGTGATCGTCACAAGATCAACTGGGCAAAAATTTTTGCAAACATTTTGTTTATTGTTTCTTTGCAATGCTAATGTGATTAACTTGCAAGTAATTTGCTTTTAATCATGAAATCAAAAGTTTTCCATTTGAAGAATAACTAAGTGCTAGCTAAAAATGTTCTGTACACCAGTTTGAACCTTTTGCAATTTTATTAATTTAAAATTTCTATCTAAAATTATAACCAAATCAGAATAATGATAACAGATTCGTAATCTACCTTCTCAAATGAGCTAACACAAAATTTTTTATTTTGCAAGCAAAAAGTTGTGCTTTTGAGGGTTAATAACTCTAGTTTCCTTTGACAGATGGACTGAAGCAAGAATGAATACATTTTAAAACAATTTTATTTAGTGAATCCGTCGTCGAAGTGGAATCTATTCTGAATTGAATCTGATCCCAACTGTCAAACAAAATCAATATCCATATTTGAAGCTGTCGAACCTGGCGCAAGATGCGTTTGTTCAATTCAATTTTAAAGTTATATCATGCAATATAAATGACACTTCCAGGCTTTTTTTCCTAACTTTAAAGTCTGTTTTCCCATCAGTATTCAACTAGTTTATTTTATACCAAATATTGATCGTATTGGCTGTAGCGATTTCGGTTTCTCTTTAAGCATAAAAAACTGCATAAAACAGCCCTCAGGAAACGATCTTCAATTAAGAATAAATACTTCAAATGATATCCGCTACATTTTGCATTATAGTTATATATGTACTATATGTGTCTGTGTGTACTTGCTTTATATACAAATTTCCTATACACGACTACAGCTAAAATTGTGACGCATAACCAAAATATTTTATTTTGGATTTGATAAAAAGTATTATGAAAATATTAGCATTCCTTTGACAAAAATAGCAACAAAGTAAAAATATTCGTTGCAAATTTTCGAAATACTTTTGCACGCTTTTTGCTCAATTTTTCGCAAAGTTTTAACAAATTTTCAGCAAATTCAATTTGAAATTTTGTGGCAGATTTTGTTTTTGAAAAAATTTTCAATTGATTTTGCTACTTTTACGGCATACTTTTACGTTTTCTAAATTTTTGCCTTCTTTTCGCAATTTTGTGTGTGAAATTTTTTTACCATATGCTTAATTTTTGTTTTCTCAATTTTGTTTCCAATTTTTTTTGCAAATTTTTTCTCAATTTCCATTTCTTAAATTTTGTTTGCTTTTTTTTCGGTTTGGTCAAAATAATCAAAAAAAAATATACTCGTTTCAATGGAAAGAATTTTGCTCTGGTCAACACTTTTCGAATTCGAATTTGTGCAAAAACACATTCCAATTCCAAGCGCTGCCTCTTCAATCAAATAACAACAATTCCAACAGCAGCAACGACAACAACAACAACAAAACAGACATATGAATTTATGTTAATGCCTCATAAAACATAAATTTTCCCACCAACACAGAGGAGAAGAGGAGGCTGCTCCTCTGCTCTCCTCATACCCCCTTCCCCCCTACCCTTCACCCTTCACTCTATGTAATGCAGAAAGAATATAAATAAATAAGTTGCAAAGTCAAAAGTGGCAAAATCGAAAGCAACAACAATGTCAACAAGCAGCAACACCACCAGCAGCAGCAACATCAAATATTGGCAAAAGAAATTTCCAATTTGTACATATCTTTTTTTCGGCCAGTTGATTTTGTTCATGTATGTGTGTGTAAATGGCCACCAATACAGTGGCAAATTAATTGAACAATTTTCGAAATTCGATGGCGCTGCACGATGATTGTGCGTTAGTGTGTGTGCTGGCTGCTGCCAATAGCTTCCGCTGAGGAGACGCCCGCATATGGAGGAGCTGCTCTGCTGCTGGCCTTAATTTCGATTTGGAATTGCGAGAGCTCACTTGAAAACGGGACGTGAAAACGCGTAGACAGTTTTCGTGGCTTCGCTGCTAAATATTTTCTCCACACTGCATTCAAAAAACAACGCGAGTGTACTAAAAATGCGCATATTTGTCTAGAAAGGACTTTCTCAAGGACACGTCGAAAAGTCTTTGTGGTGTTTCATTTTGGCATAGTAATAAAATCTCGCGCAAATACTAAATTTTATGTTACAAAAGTTTTGGTAAAAAAAAAGAAATTAAATTCAACAAATTCTCAAAAGTGTGAGTTAAAATTTTTAGCATGACTTTTCTGCACTGCTGCGTTTTTTCAAAAACATCACTTCAAGGATTTGTGGAAGTCAGCTTTTACTAACAGCAGTATCTGCTTCTGGAAGGCCAGATTTCACTTCCTCATATCCTTGAGTGCTTCCCTGTGTTGTACTTCGTATGCAAATTTCTATACTATAAAATAAAATGATATAAATTTGAAGTGTCTTTATTTCCAATTTCCACGTGAAAAAACCAAAACCAAAAATTATATGAAATTTTAAATAATTCTAAAAAAATTAAATAAAACACAACTAATATACAATTACAAAATACAACAAAAAACCAACGCCACACTCACTCACACGGTTGACATTCACCAAATAAATTCGCTGCAAAAATGAACTTCAGTTGGTTAAGAGAGAAACCCGACACTCCGGAGGCAACCTGGGAAGAAATCGCCTATTTCTTTCGTCCGAATTTCTACAAGGTCACTGTATCCGAACGTGATCACGTCGAAAGGACGCAAGTCTATTTTAACGAGACTATCATACCGGAGAATGAAGGATTGAATGACATCGACTTTTTGCCATTGAATTTTCATTCGTCATTCTATATTGTTACACATCAAGGTAAAAAAATTTTCAAAAATGTTGGAAAAGTTGTTTCGGTAGTGTTCTTAGCCCTAGCAAGCACAGCCCAGTCTTTACTGAGCGCACATATCAGTATTATTCTTTTAAATGAGTAATTAGATAAATTATAGCAATTTAATCGAAAAAATCCGATGTAGTGGGACCTACAGGCCCATTGTGAGTGTGTCCTTCAAACGATTTTGCTAATCTCAGAACTAAAACTAAGGTAAGGTTCACTCTAACTGTGTACCAAATTTTGTCCAAATCGGAAAACTCCTTCTTTCTCTCCTGCGTGGTATATCTTATTCCGAATGCACACTTTTACTATCAGCAATTAAACATGCTGACGGGTAATTTAATTGCCTTCCCCTCATTAGCTATGGTAGACAATATAAACACTGTGATGACACCTTTCACTACCAATTGTAATAACAATTATATTTGCTTAATTTAAGTAGTGCTTTCGAAAGGAAATTAACCAGCAAATTACAAAAATATTGCAATTATGCATTAAAATTTAAATTTATTTCATATTGCAAAATAAATCAAGAGCACGCGCCATTTCGCAAAAAAAATTAGGCCATTTGAATAAAAGAAATTTTGTCTGCTGTAAACACAAATCAAAAACAAGAGTCTGAAATATTTTGAGTCTTTTTACGATCTTATGATGAGAAAATTATATAAAGAACTAGGGCTCAAGAACCCAAAAGAATTGTTATTTAAACATTTTTGAACCAAGAGATCACAAATTGTTATTAGTACATACATTTGAATATATTTATGATGATGATCAATGACGATCAATAATTGATCTCTATATTTGATAGATAAGATAGCGGTCACTGATTGACTTGGATATTAGATATGAAAATCTTACTAAAAAACATTTCCTACAAAGTGATTTTTATTATAAAAATCAATATTTTTTGGACTTGTGATTTCGCTTATAAGAGCTTTCGATTACAAAGAACCAATTGGAATGTTTGAAATTTAGTCCGACATATATTTTTTAATGAATTTCGCTTATAACGTAAAATTTTTGGGGTCCACTTTATACAAAAAGTAGTGGCTCAAAAGTTCTTCATGGAGTTAGAGGAGCTTTTTGACTCCAGGCTCTTCTGTTTTTATTTAGATTCGCCTTCTCCTTTAAAATAACAAAAATGTTAGTTAGGATACTTTTATATCAAGGTGAAAGTCTGTACAGGTCTATTTTAAGCTCGAATCAAGGGCATATAAAGTTCGTTTCAATTGACGAATGTTAATGTTGTCAGCCTATGGATGAAGTAAGGGAGAAATGTCTGTTCATCGCAAGAAATGATGAGATGTCGCAAAAAATGTTTTCTTCCTTCCATAAGTGATCGATTCAACCAGAAATGAAACTAGGAGCCGTTCACAGCAAATATTTTATTTAATATATTATGACATTTTTCATTGAAAAGCCAAGACCCCCCCAATTTCTTGACAAATTTTATTGTTGAAAAAATATCGCCCTGTCGTCAAAACAATAAAAAAGGCAACACATTTTTGACAAATTTGCCGACAATCGCCATTGGCGAGGCAATAAATCCGAATGCTCCACATGGCGCGATAAATTTTCCGCTGCAAAAATGAATTAGCGCACGACTTTTTGCTAAAACAAAAAAGACACTTAAAAATAATTTCAAAGGCGCTAAATTGCTGCTGGTGCTCCGTTCCGCATCTTGGCGCACTTCAACTCGGCACCGCATTTTGTACAACAACTTAAAAAACAGCTCGTAAACAGTGAACGAAATTGTTTTTCGAATTATGTTCAATTTTTCAAATTTATGATTTGCCACATGGCTGCCGTCGGCGCGTTTCTAATGGCCGCCGCCAAATGAAGTGAAGGATTTAATGGCAGCGCCCAAGCTCCGTGCCGCCAGTGACCAGAATGTGGACTGCGCGGGAAATGCGCCTGGCGTTTCGTTTAAGTTTTTGTTGTTGGTTGATTCGATTTTAATTCGAAATTTCGTTTTTCCTTTTGAAATCAGCAAAAGAGCAATTTCGCGCTTCGCAGCAATTAGTATTTCGAATAAATTATGAAAATGAGCTGCACAGCTGCAGCGGCCGTGAGTGCGTGCGTGTGTGCGCCTAATCCTTCGCATTAGTCGCGCGATCACTCTCACGATCACGCTCACGCACACGCCACACACAGCTCACATCAAAGGCGCGCCTTCTCTCGCCTGCTGGCGCTCCACTTTCACTCACACGCGCTGTCAATCAGTGCGTCCAAGTGTCAGCTGCCACTCGCTCGTCAGCAGACGTTGCTCCTCTGCCATGTTGCCTGCGATTTCATGCGTCGCTGCTGTCGCTTCCTACCAGCCTCTCGCACATTTTTACAATTCATTACGATTTTTATTGCACTTGGTGTTTGCCTTTTGCATTGGCAAATTTTCAAAATGCCCACCCACTTTTTAAACATTTTCGGTGCATGAGTTCAATTTTTACAGCCACAATTGTTGTTGTTGTTGTTGCACAGCAGTGTTCTGCCAAACGCTAATTAGCTTTTTAATGACAGGCAGCATGGCAAATCGAGAGGGTGTGCTACTAAATGTCCAACATATGTTGAACAAAAGTGGGACAACTTCCTGACTGGAAAAAGTGCGTGCTATAAAAACATCATTCGATGCAAAAATAAAAAATTGTTTAAATCTGATATTGGCATTTTTCTGGAGAGCACTTTTAAAATGTTATGGCATTTGTACAAATTTCTATGATCCGTAGATACAGGCTACAGCTTTCGAGCTTTCCCTCTGAGCTGAGGAATAAACTGTTGCGTACTTAGTAGAATATGTGAAAAACTTATTCCACCAAATGAAGACCCTCCTCCAAACGAGAGAGTGAGAGTTCCCAGAACCTTTTTTCCAAAAAAGATTATTGCAAAGAGAAATTGAATTTTAATTTCGTCATAAGTATATGTATTAGGTTAATATAAGTTCTTAATCCATATTATGACTAATGCAATACAACTCAATCAATTATGTCGATACAAGATATTCTTACGGTTTTTTTTTTCCCAAATTTACAATTTCACAATTTTAAAGAGCTAAATACTTGAGTTGGGTTATGTTTTCTTCAAATAAGACTGTACGTTTAAGCGAAATATGTGAAAAGTTCCACTGCTATAACTTCTGAAAAAAAGTTTAACTGTCCAAATTTTTTATTGGGATACCTATACTGTGCTGCGGTGGCTCAGTGGACTAAGTGCTTGTCGCTGACGCGGAGGACCTGGGTTCATCTCCCGGTCCGGTAACATCTTATACAGAAGAAAATTGGTTTTCAAATTGTTTCTTTACGCGGTGCCACTTCTCGCGATGAATTTGGCAATTCTCCGAGAATATTCTTTGCCATGAAAAGCTTCTCAAACCCGTTCGGATTCGGTAATGTAGGTCCCGTTAACTTGTGCAGAAATATTATAACAAGCACACACAAGTTAATGCGAGAAAGCTAGGCCTAAGCCACACGGGCTGTTGTGCCAATCAATTATTATTATTATACCTATACTCATTTCCATCTTACTTATGAGAAGAAAAAAATTGTTAATAAAATAAAAATGTATTAGTTTAAAGCGTAATGACAAAAAGGAAAATACTTCTCAAACGGGAAAATTTTTCCAAACTGCTTATTTGCTCTTTATTTACCGTTCGATAAATAGTACTTCAAACTGGCTCGAAGAACTGGTAAGACGAAAGTTATAGCGCAAACAGTTAGTTAGCTATTCTTCTAACCGGAGGAATATGGACCACCTTCCACCGTACACTTTTTTCCTCATATCGACCAATTTTTCGACATAATTCACTTGATTCAGAAAACCTTGTAAACGAACTAATGCAAGATATAAAATTTTTCATAATATTTTACTATTTATCGATGCAGAAAAAGCATATATTCCAAATATCATTAGCGCAAATTTTTCCAGGCTCAGTTAGTGATGACGTATCGCATTTATTCGTATCGCAGACAAAACCTGTTTTACCCGAGCTCTATACATGCGTTCGCTCATGACGTATTTATTCGGATCGTAACGCAGAAATTCTCATAGAAGTAGTTTTCTCTCAGACATTTACGATACGATTAAATACGATACGCGGTGACTGATTGGCGCTCTATACATGCGTTCGCTCGTGACGTATTTATTCGGATCGTAACGCAGAAATTCTCATACAAAATAGGTCTCTCTCAGATATTTACGATACGAATAAATACGATACGTCATCACTAACTGAGCCTTTACACCACATAAACATGTAAAATATATATGTAGGTATATGATGGAATTTGGAATATGCGATACGTGATAAGAGCAGATCGTCCAGCACTCGACAATTCCGTTTCACAACGTAAAAACTTAATGTTTTGTTATTGTAAACAAATTTAAAAAATTGAACATAATTTAGTACCAAAATAAGATCAACAAAAATACTTAATTCTATTTTGAAATATTTGTTTGTCATATGAAATTCCAATTGCGTCTAAAGAAGTGCGCAGGCGTTGAGGCAATAAAACCGCCAAAATTTTGACTCATTCCAACGGATGTCCATAGTTGTTGTTGTTGTTATTTTGACTTGTGTTTTTTATTGCTAAACAAAAAACGAAAAATTTAATTATCTGCTGGTAAAAATAGACTTGGAGGAATATATCAATTATACTTATGTATGCATGGCAAAGGCATCTGGCTTGTGATATCCATTAAGAATAACATGAAAATATATGCGTAAATTGCAAGAATCTCAAAAAAGAACGTGGAAGAAATGAGACAGGCCAAAAATCTTCAACGCAAAAATATGTAGAAACATAAAATAGTAATTTAAATAAGTGTATTGTTTAAGTTAAAAATAATTAATGTGTTTTTGGTAGCTGCTAAATTTAAACGTAAATTGTTTATTGATAAAAGAAAACAAACTGTTGTTGTTGTTTACTTCCAGCTGAAGTCAGAATGCCCAGCGGAAAGGTCGACAAGCCCATAATCCAGGACAATCGGGACGGCACGGTTTCGATCAAGTATGATCCCAAAGAGGAGGGCACACATGAGCTTGTGGTGAAGTACAACGGCGAGCCAGTGCAAGGTGAGCTCAATTTATGATGGAAGCTATGGTCGCATATGAAATGCCTGGTTTTAACATTTGCAGGATCTCCCTTCAAATTCCATGTTGACTCGATCACCTCGGGCTACGTTACCGCCTACGGACCCGGCCTCACACATGGCGTCACTGGCGAACCCTGCAACTTCACCATCTCCACGAAGGGCGCCAGCGCCGGTGGTCTGACGATGGCCGTCGAAGGTCCCAGCAAAGCTGATGTGAGTTTTGTGCGACAAAAAACAATTGATTTCTCATTTGAAATAATCGACACAGACTAATCGTGAAAATAGAGCTCGAATATAGCACAATTGCGTACTATGCTTTTTTGATCTCAACGAATTTTTTAACATAGGACTTCAAAGTTTTTAAATAAATAATTTAAATAGTTCCACCCATCGCAGTATAATGCATATCTAATGAAGGTCTATAATTTAGTAAAATTTTGTTACTGAAAAAGTATATGAAAAATGTCCTTTAAAATTCTAAATTTTTAATATCCTCGCGTGCAGGGTAAACAATTTGCTTAAACTGACCCACACGACCCACTGAAACACATGACCGTATATTTCAAGTATAGTGTAATTGCATAATCAGCTTTTCTTTTGGATTTTACATTCAGAAATTCAAACTTTTTAAAAAATTCAAGGTTGGTAAAATTTTTGAAAATGTTACCAATCATTTTGACCCTCGTAGAAATATACCAGATTAACACCATCTCAAAAAATATAGCTGAAACGATTTGCTTTTACCTCTACTTTCACGCTTATACATGGCAAAATTGCCATGAGTAAAAATTGCATTAATCGTAATATTTTTGGCACGGTGTAGAATCTGTTGTAAAGTCCAGAGTATCTTTGTTGGATCCATTACTAAAGCTATGACAATTTCTGAAATAGAATTGGTTGTAATTGTAGTTCTTAACTTTTTCGCATACAGATCAACTATCACGATAACAAAGATGGCACCGTATCGGTGCAATATCTGCCCACTGCTCCCGGCGAATACCAGGTTTCGGTGCGCTTCGGCGACAAGCACATCAAGGGCTCGCCCTACTTCGCCAAAATCACTGGCGAGGGTCGCAAGCGCAACCAGATTTCGGTGGGCTCCTGCTCGGAGGTCACCATGCCCGGAGAGATCACCGACGATGATTTGCGCGCGCTGAACGCTTCCATACAGGCGCCCAGTGGTCTGGAGGAACCCTGCTTCCTTAAGCGCATGCCCACAGGCAACATTGGCATTTCGTTTACGCCACGTGAGATCGGCGAGCATATGGTGTCGGTGAAGCGCATGGGTAAGCACATACCGAACTCACCGTTCAAAGTGACGGTCTGTGAGCGTGAGGTGGGTGACGCCAAGAAGGTCAAGGTGTCCGGCACTGGCCTGCAAGATGGCAAGACTCACAGCGACAACATCTTCTCGGTGGACACGCGCAACGCTGGCTTTGGCGGTCTCTCCGTCTCCATCGAGGGCCCCAGCAAGGCCGAAATTCAGTGCACCGACAAGGACGACGGCACGCTAAACATCTCCTACAAGCCCACCGAACCGGGCTATTACATCGTCAATCTGAAGTTTGCCGATCACCATGTCGAAGGCTCACCGTTCACAGTCAAGGTCACCGGCGAGGGCAGCAACCGCAAGCGCGAGAAAATTCAACGCGAACGCGACGCTGTGCCCGTGACCGAGATCGGCAGCAAATGCAAGCTGACCTTCAAGATGCCCGGCATCACGTCCTTTGATTTGGCTGCTTGCGTCACCTCGCCCGGCAACGTCACCGAGGATGCTGAGATCCAGGAAGTCGAGGACGGCCTCTACTCCGTGCACTTCGTACCCAAGGAGCTGGGCGTGCACACCGTCTCCGTGCGCTACAAGGATATGCATATACCCGGCTCGCCCTTCCAATTCACCGTCGGCCCGCTGCGCGATTTCGGCAGCCATCTGGTTAAGGCTGGCGGTTCCGGCTTGGAGCGGGGCGTGGTTGGCCAAGCGGCCGAGTTCAATGTGTGGACCCGGGAAGCCGGCGGTGGCTCCCTGGCCATTTCCGTCGAGGGCCCCAGCAAGGCGGATATCGAGTTCAAGGATCGCAAGGACGGCTCTTGCGATGTCGCCTACAAGGTGACCGAACCGGGCGAGTATCGCATCGGCTTGAAGTTCAACGATCGCCATATTCCAGACTCACCCTTCAAGGTGTACATCTCGCCCGACGCTGGCGATGCACATAAGCTGGAAGTGCAGCAATTCCCGCAGGGTAAGTGGTCTCCATTTCATTCCGGTCAAGGGCTTAATAGCAAAAGTTTTGGTTTTAATTTATAGGAACCTTACTTAACCTAACCTCATTCGTGTCTCTACTTTTTATTACAATTTGACATAACTATGTACTATATCTAATTTGTAATCTTCCTCTTCCACTTCGTCTTAGGCAATATCCAAGCTGACGCTCCCTACCAGTTCATGGTGCGCAAGAATGGCGCCAAGGGCGAACTGGACGCCAAGATCGTCGCGCCTTCCGGCACCGACGACGATTGCTTCATTCAGGGAATCGACAGCGACATGTATTCGGTGCGCTTCTATCCACGCGAGAACGGAATACACGCCATACACGTCAAGTTCAACGGCGTCCACATACCCGAATCGCCGTTCAGAATCAAGGTCGGCAAGGACGTGGCCGATCCGGCGGCGGTGCATGCCACCGGCTCCGGCTTAGAAGAGGTCAAGACTGGCCACAAGGCCGACTTCATAATAAATACGTGCAATGCCGGCGTCGGCACGCTGGCGGTTGCCATCGACGGGCCCTCCAAAGTGGCCATGGACTGCACGGAGGTGGAGGAGGGCTACAAGGTGCGCTACACGCCGCTCCTGCCCGGCGATCACTACATATCGGTGAAGTACAACAACATGCACATTGTGGGCTCGCCGTTCAAGGTCAACTGCATAGGTGCGTAAAGCGTTCGACATGGACATATCCAAATTGAAATATTTGATCAAATGTACATATGTTCCATTAATGCAGGTGACAAATTGGCCGACGAGGGTGCACAAGAAACGTCCACGGTTATCGTGGAGACGGTGCAGAAGGTGGCCAAGGGCGGCAAGAACACCGGCGTACACATGCCCACATTCAAGTCGGACGCCGCCAAGGTTACCTCGAAGGGCATGGGCCTGAAGAAGGCGTATATGGGTAAACAGAATCAATTCACGGTTTGTGCAACTGATGCGGGTGAGTGGGGGGAATGCACCAGGGGGAAGAACTGTAATTTATATTAATATTCAAATGCTCACTCATTTACAGGCAACAACATACTCTACGTCGGCATGTACGGACCGAAGGGACCCTGCGAGGAGTTCAACATCAAACACACCGGCCGCAACAACTACAACGTCAACTATCTGGTGCGCGATCGAGGTCAATATATATTAATAGTCAAATGGGGCGACGACCAAATTCCCGGCTCGCCATACCTAATCGACGTTTAAGCTGAAAAGTTCATGCAAAAGCCAATTAAATTTAAATTAAAAGCAATGAAATGCGCGAAATGAAATACAAAAACAAAACACAAGCTAAAACAGCCAGCCGCCTATTCTACATTTTCGTCTAATCTTTTCGCAAGCAATTTATCTAATAATATATGTATCTTTTAAGTTGTTATCTGTATATAAAATTTAATAATATTCGCAAATGTCTCGCGCTTTTGCCTCTCTTACTTCCTTCCTTTTGAGTGCTTCAGATTGACGAATTTCTGTTATTTTCTGTTCTGTGCTTTTTTTGTGAACAAAATTGCTTTATATTTATGCTAACTTTAAACTCGTGCGATTCCTTTACACACTTTTTTTACCGTAATTTGTGTCCTTTTGTCACGTACATACATACATATATTTATTAATTTATAAATGCAATGAAAAAATTGTTTTTGATTTAATCGTAGTCTTTTTTAAACATAATAAATATGCATTATCTATAAAACATTATTATGATTATTATTATTTCTGTTATTCATTTATTGAGAAATATATATTATGTATTTATGTTTTTATTATGATTATTTTTCAACGATTTTTTAAATAAAGAAGCATATTTGAAATATATGACGGTATTTTTAGGGTTCTAATCTCCTGAAGGGGAGAAAAAACGGGAACGGGTCACTTTTGTTTGCGGAAGTGTATATACAAACAGACCTTTTCTTCAATGTAAAAATCTGAAATTTTGCACGGTGTTGGGTCTTCATAATTTTAACATATTTTCACAACAAAATGCTATATTTTTATAATCACACCGCCCATTCCACTGCTATAATTAACAATTTATTGGCGGAACAGCCCGTGTGGGCTTAGGCCTAGCTTTCTCGCATTAACTTGTGTGTGCTTGTTATATTTTTGCACAAGTTAACAGGACCTACATTAACCGAATCCGAACGAGTTTTGAGAAGCTTTTCATGGCAAGGAATATTGTCAGAGAATTGCCAATTCATCGCGAGAAGTGGCGCCGCGCAAAGAAACAATTTGAAAAGAAATTCTTTCTGTTAGATGTTATATTATAGCTGAGATTCGAAACGAGACGATTTCGCATAAGCGACTAAGCACAGTCCACTGAGCCACCGCGGCGCCATTTTACTGCTACTATTTTGAAAAACAAGCCTAGGTTATGGAAAAACCTAAAACGCTTATTAATAAACTGACTTTAGACTTTTTATCGAAATCTAAGAACTCCAAATGCCATTGTTGTATGGTATCGAATCACTGTGCAGCCGAGCGATAGGTTGGAAGAACAAATCCGAAAGAAAACCGCGATTGCTCATTCGCGTGGAAAACTGGCAGCAAACATTCTTCGACTTAGTTCATATTTGAGTCTCATAAAAAAAGTGCCTGATTAAAAATTTTCTATGTTTTTAGACGGTGAATATCATAAATGAATATCATGTGCCATCCATTGCAATGATAGGTAGAGTCTTTATTTTAACCAATAGATGCAGAATTTAATTTTAGAAAAGAAACATTAAAACGTAACAAGCTACAGTGTTGCTAAGAGTAGTAACAAGCAAAAATAGGCCTTAAGTGAAGTGGAATGTAACTAGCTACAAACTAGCTTCGGATGTCTCGTAGAGTTCACCATATTTTGACATCAGCTCTAGGTCATCAACGGATCTCTGGTCATTTTCGTCTCCCCTGTCCAGCACGGAGTCGCCTTGAGGTGGGCGGAAGTAAACTGTCGAGCTACAATCAAACCAGCGTCGTCCCATGTAGTATTTTAGAAATTTGTGCGCCGCCTCCTTGCCAATTACGCTGCTCAAATGCTTCTCGGTGATTTTGAAGCGCCCGTTGTCGAAACTGTCCGCTGGCGCTAGCGTTTTGTTTTTGGGTGTATACAGCAAAATGCCCTTGGAACTTTCAAAGAAGTCCTGAGTATGATAGCCCGTGGTTGACGAGACAATGGTGGAGTCACTGTCACTGTCGCTGTCGATTATGTGTGACATTGGCACCGCCGCTGAACTAGTGCACTTCTGAGCGGAGACAAGTGAGGACGCGGGCGCAATAGAGAAAGTGTTCGACTCAATGCGAGTACAGACGCTAGCACTCACTGCTTTCTCTTTAGCGTCTGTAATTTTATTGAGACTTTGTGTTTCTGCTGCCGACACTACTGTTGAAGTCTTGTGGACATGGGCACCTGCAGATGTGGATGCAGTCGAACCAGTCATCTGTCGCTTTCTTGCTGTGTCATTCACCAAAGCAGTTGAGTTGCGTATGCTAAGACTGCTATTAAGGAATGTCTCATCAGATATCTCTTGCATCACTCTTCCCAAGTATTTCTCCATTTTTCGCTGCCTTACTGATCTTGGTTGGGGCTTCTGAATTTTCTTGAATTGTGCAGGCGTAACATTCTCAACTTTTGAAGAATAACTTCTCTTATTTGAAATTACACCTGTCATGAATTCTCTTGTGGGTGTTTTAAGCATTAGTTCTGGCATTGCTGTTGTAATCGCCTCCTTCGATTTTTTGATATCATTACAGCTAGGTGTATTCAGTTCTTGCGTTGGTGTTGTAATCGTCTCCTTTAGTTTTTTCATTTCATCACAGCTAACGGGTTTTTTGAATACGTTCGTAGGTGTATTCAGTACTTGCATTGGTGTTGTAATCGTCTCCTTCGGTTTTTTCATTTCGTTACAGCTTACGGGTTTTTTTAATACGTTCGTAGGTGTATTCAGTACTTGCATTGGTGTTGTAATCGTCTCCTTCGGTTTTTTCATTTCGTTACAGCTTACGGGTTTTTTTAATACGTTCGTGGGTGTATTCAGTACTTGCATTGGTGTTGTAATCGTCTCCTTCGGTTTTTTCATTTCATTACAGCTTACGGGTTTTTTTAATACGTTCGTGGGTGTATTCAGTACTTGCATTGGTGTTGTAATCGTCTCCTTCGGTTTTTTCATTTCGTTACGGCTTATGGGCTTTTTGAATACGTTCGTAGGTGTATTCAGTACTTGCTTTGGTGTTGTAATCGTCTCCTTCGGTTTTTTCATTTCATTACAGCTTACGGGTTTTTTTAATACGTTCGTGGGTGTATTCAGTACTTGCATTGGTGTTGTAATCGTCTCCTTCGGTTTTTTCATTTCGTTACGGCTTATGGGCTTTTTGAATACGTTCGTAGGTGTATTCAGTACTTGCTTTGGTGTTGTAATCGTCTCCTTCGGTTTTTTCATTTCATTACAAATTACGGGTTTTTTTAATACGTTCGTGGGTGTATTCATTACTTGCATTGGTGTTGTAATCATCTCCTTCGATTTTTTCCTTTCGTTAATGCTTCCAGCTTCTTTATATACTTGTGCGGGTATATTCTGGTTCGTTGCTTCCATCGATATTGTAATCCTCGGCATTGACTGTTTTATTTCATTGCATCTTATATCTTTTTTTATTATTTGCGAGGGTGTGCTCACTTGCAGTGCTTGTATTGGTTTGGAAATCATCTCTGCAGATTTTTCGTTTTCACTACAGCTTACACTTTTCTTAGTTGAATTCGAGCGAGTATTCCGGTTCAGTGCTTGCATTGGTGTTGTAATCGTCTTCTCCGATTTTCTCATTTCATTATATCTTATGGGTTTTTTAAATACGTTCGTGTGTGTATTCGGTGCTTGTATTGGTGTTGTAATCGTCTCCTTCCCTTTGTCGTTAATGCTTACAGCTTCTTTAACTACTTTCGCGGGTGTATTCAGCTTTAGTGCGTTTATTGTTTTTGTAATCTCGTTAGATTGATCCCCCTCATTTTGATTGACTTTTGAACTTTTTTTAAGCTTTTCTGCTTCAAAAGATTTCTTAGATTCTTCCAAAGCAATTTGTAATTCCCGTTCAAACGTCATATCGGTCATTAAGTGGGAGTCGGGTTTCGTATTTGTCTTGTCTTCTTTCTGTAATTTTAGTTTATATTTTTTCTTCGCACTTGCCACTTTCTTCTTAATTTTTTGTTTCTCTTTTTGTAATGGCTTATCGTCGTCCTTCTTTTTTTGACTTTTGGCTTGAACTAACTCGTCTTTGCGAAGGGGATTTTCATGTGATACACAAGGCACTGCATCAGTGCTGTCGTATTGAATAGATTCTCTTTTGTGATTCGACGGCGGCTGTGGTATGAATGATTTCATATTCTTCTGACAGTTTTTAACTATCCATTTCTCACTGGAATCGCCTGATATATGCCTGCGAATGAAAGAGTTTAAAATACGCACTGTGGTGAATCACTATATCAATACCCACCTACTATTAACTTTTAATTTTTCATTGCGACATTTACAACTTGTTTCACGTCTGTGTGGAGATCCGCTTGATTCCGCAGAAACACCATGCTGTGCCCGGTGATGTAAATTGTAAGTTCTAGCAGAACTAAGCGGAGATAAGTATGACGAAGAAGTGGAAGAAGAGACCGAAATGTCAAGGGTAGTATAATGATTATAGCAGATAGAACGCCCATGCACCCGCTTTTTTAGCGATTTCCTACGGCGCAAGGTACCACGATATTTGGGCAATACTCCAGTTGAAGTTGTTGGCCCGCCTGAACTCCATTCCTCATCAGATTCCACGATGTCAGAAGAGGATGAACAAGTGTCATTGGCACCACTGTTAGCATGATACCTTTGTAAATGTTTACGCTGGTGTGACGACTTCCAACGGCGCGGAGGCAATCGCGCTGATTGGGTTCCGCCTATAGCTCGCAATTCGTTAGTAGGATACCAGCGCAAGTGGCGTTGTATAGACCGTGATTCGTGGCAACGTCGCCGAAGAGTATGCGTACGTCGACATCGCAATTCATTAAGATGCGCATCATCATTTTGTTCCGGGCAGGCATACTTCCTACGCAAGGCATCGCGCTTGCTCTGCACCATGCGAAATGTTTTGATCGTTGTCATGGTTGTAGAGGAATTCGATTTACGCTGGGTTGCACCGTGTCGCTTTCGACTTGCAAGAATATAACGCGCTGTGTCTACAGAATGCAATGATTCCGTTTCCGATTCGCTGGCCACTGGTGAGAGACGACGACCAGCGGCCTTAACTCCATAAGAAACTGGTGCGCAGTATCGTTTAGGTATATATGCATTCCTACTACCACGTTGCCCAGTCGCGCCGTGATAAACACACCCGACGTGATTGCGACGTAGCCAGCCGCCTACTTTCTCTTCGATCTTTTGTGCATCAAAAGAGTTCAAAACTTTGTCGAGACCCTCTTCCTTCCATTTACGTTCGTGTTCGGCCAATACCGGTAAGGTTTCGTTCAAAAGATTCACGTCTTCGTCCATGTCTACCGTACTTATCTCACCACGATGCACAAGCAGCGAAAGATTGCTCGATTTTTGTGCAACGCTTGCAACAGCGCCCACAATAGAACTACCGAAAATAAAACTCTGATTTGTAATGTCTCGCAACGCTACTACTTCTTCCAGCTCTGTCATCTCCTCCGTCCCCTCGATTGAGTCCGTTTCATCTGAACTGGCGCTTTGTTCATTATTCCCGTATACATCCTCCAGGTCACTTAATGATAATTCTTCCTCCTGTTTGATGAGCGTCAAATCCTGCAATTGGCAAATATTTGTATTGGGTTATTTTCCAATGATAATCTTACATTTAAAAAGTTTGCCCAATTCCTCGAACGCTCGAATGAAATTTTCTCTAGGGTTTGAACACTTAGCGGCTTGTATTTGGTGGAATTCATTTTAACTTTTGGTAGTCCAGAATTTTCCATTCGAATTCCGCACAAGAGAAACAGAATTCCTTCAGAAACTAGGTAAATTGGTATTTCTATTTCTTTTCCTAAAATTAAGAAACCAAACAACGCAAATTCTTTCTACTTTATAAAAAGGAAGACGGTTAGTCAGTGCGTCTCTCTCTCACTCACAAACAATTTGTCCAAAACGTTATGACAAGTAAAAATGGCGGTTTCAAAATTTGACTGCATTTACGCAGGGCTGCAATTCTGAAAAGTAAAATAATTTACAGGGCTGCCGCTGGTAGTCAAAATGTAATCTTTTCAAATAAATTAAAATGAAAAGAACAAAATGCTTAAATTTCTATACCTTAACCTAGCATCTCTACATGATATTTGTTGCATGAAATTTTTTTCAATGGAATTTATTACTGAACTGCTGAACACCACTTCCATGAAAGAAAAATATTAATGTTATGAAATTATTTCTTGCAGGTGGAGACGCATTTCTAAGTCTAAAATAACAATGAGATTAAAAAGCACAAATCGTAAAATTATATCAACAAATACACATATATTTAATATTTTTATTGCATTCGCTTTGTTTTTAAAGCATATTTTGTTTTGCTAGCTCTGGATTAAACTGACTATTGTATTTCTGGACAATGCGAGCCATAGACGCTGTTTTAGGATCCTTTTGTACTGGTTCCATGGGTTTCGGCGGGGCTAGTAGAGCTTCTTGACGGGCACGTTCACTCGCCTCCCTCCGCAGTCTTTCCTTGCGTAACTTTTCAAGTTTTTCTTGTTTCCGCCGTAGTTCTTCCGCTTCTAAAGCGAATTTCTCTTCACGACGCTGTTCCTTTTTAATACGTTTTTCTTGGCTTAGAATTTTATCCTTTTTGTGCTTCTTTTCTTTTTTATGTTTCTTAGCTTTGTGGCTTTTTTCTTTGGTCCTTGCTCGCTTAACTGGCAATTCCGTTGAAACTTTTTCTATTTGTGATGTATTTGGGCTAATTGAGCGTTTCCTCTTGCGCTCGATTGGCTTCTCCGGCGGCAGCAACGTATTAATTAGAGTCAGTGGGTCGTGTGTGTGTTTGTTTTTCAAGTCCTTTTCTTCGACAGCTTTATCTCCAACCACAGCACGTTTTGGTGCTACTTCATACCAACTGCGCAGTTTGAGTGCTTCATTCGTGTCCTGTCCAAGGTACGTAAGATACCCAATTTGTTTCTCATACTTCTCCTGTTCTTCTTTCTTCTCTTTCTCTAGTTCCTTATTTGTGGTTCTTATGTGCGACTTGTAGTCAGCAAACAAATCTACATGTTGTTTATCACCATTGTCGCTTGTGGTAGCTGCATCTTCTCCAGCATCAACATCTTCAACATTTTGACGTTCGGGTAGTCCGGATTGTTTGCGCAAAAAGTTTATACGCGCTTCACTTTCCTGCAAAACCAGCAGTTATTCTATTTGGCAATTGATTCACAGATTCCGAGGATTATAACTTACAGCGAATTCTTGTTTCTGCGTTCGTTTTCGTTCCTGCTCCCGTGCTTCTGCTTCGTCGCGTCTGACACGCGCTATGTTGTCTTTCGTTCGCACATGCCATCTAAACGTACATTATTATTTTAAATTTGATTTAATACAGTTTTCAGTATTTAAACTACCTCTTTTTTGGCAAAATATTCATTTTATCATTTTATATGTTCTCAAGCCTCTTTTATTACAGTAAACAATTGTGATTAGGGACACGAAAATAGTATCGATATTACTCAGTATCGATATTATTGGTTTCGATATGGGTATTTTTTCAAGTACTTTTGAAGTACTCGATATTTGTTATTCAACCCGACTATTTGTTATTCAACCCGACTATTTGTTATTCAACCCGACTATTTGTTATTCAACCCGATTATTGTGTTATTCAACCCAACTATTTGTTATTCACCCTGATTATTGTGTTATTTAACCCGACTATTTGTTATTCAACCCAACTATTTGTTATTCAACCCGATTATTGTGTTATTCAACCCGACTATTGGCTAACATTGAAATGTTAGCAATGCCACAAACCATTGTGGGTGTTGTGGGTTATATTATACTGTCGGTGGGTGGCAATAGGCGTCGTTTTCCAATTTACTTTTATGTGGAAATTTATAAATGGCTGAATTCGCCATTCGGTGCAACATGAAAAGCACATTTTGAGCGATAATAATTTGAAGAAGAAAAAGAAAGTGGCCGCTGTGCATGAGGAGCACATGAGCGCTTAGTCCGGGTTTAGACAGGGAAACATCTGGAACGGCAACACTGGAATTGTGAATGGAATGAGTGTGAATGGCGTGTCGCCAGTACGGGAAACAAAAACCCCTCTCCTTTCCCCGTCCGTCCCTCTCCGCCGAATACAGTGTTGCCGTTCCAGATGTTTCCCTGTCTAAACCCGGACTTACAGCAAAGTGAGAATGCGAGAAACTTAAAGATGACACCTGTTGAAACGTTGTAATGTTTTTGCTTAGTCCGCGTTTAGACAGGGAAACATCTGGAAAGGAAACACTGTATTCCGTGGAGAGGGACGGACGGGGAAAGGAGAGGGGTTTTTGTTTCCCGTACTGGCGACACGCCATTCACACTCATTCCATTCACAATTCCAGTGTTGCCGTTCCAGATGTTTCCCTGTCTAAACGGGGACTTACAGGTCATGCATGAGGTCGTTGAGAAGCCCATTACGGAGCCCGAACCCTTGCCTGAGGGTGCGTATATTGATGCACATACACCAAAAAAGCGCGTTAGTCGATATAAGCAGATGCGCATGGGGGCAAACAAAAGTCATGAATTCCACACTCGACCAGCGAGAGTTGTAGTTTTAAAAACCTAAGTTAATGCAGAAATACTTGATAAAAAAATTTCAATTTGAAAATAAATGAATTGTTTGTTTACTTGCTAAATTTAAAATTTATTACTCTAGGACGCACGCACTTAGTACTTTACAACTGAAAACTGTTCAAAATAAAAATGCCAAAAGCCAATGAAATTGAATATGGCTTTTGAAATACATAGGCTGCCGTGTTGTATTATGGTCTAATTAGTCCAGCGGCGTCGGATTCAATCGTGCCGGATAGCAATTTGCCCAGTTACTCTAACAGCTAACCGGATTGCAGCTGTCAGTCTATTCTTTTTGCTAGTGCTGCCGTATAGTTTTGTGCACAAAAGAAACACACTGTTTATTTTCTTCTGAGATGAAATTTTACATTCTTTATTAAATTTATGGCACTGAATTATCATAATTGTTACATCTCTATATTGTGTACTACTTTTTTAACTTATTTCGGCAATAATAATCCACTTCTTTTGTTGAACTAAAATCGAAGGTCACTGGCAACACTTTTCTGCAACAGAGTTCACAAACAAAATATATCAGGGGTATTCCCGATCCGGAGCGAATGCAAAAGCAAAAGCAAAATTTTCCTTTTGCATTTTTATAATCGGGAACGACCGATTTGCGAAATCCATTCAAATGCTTTTGTCAAACAGCTGTTTTACTTGAGAGTTTAATAAAATGACACGAAACAGCGAAAAACAACAATTTTGCGACTTCTTATTTGAAAATGCAGCAAATGAAATCACCCGTAAAAATTAAAGACACCATTTTTGGAAATAAAAAGTGAAATAAAAATCAAAATGATCAGCTGGTCGCTGTTAATACTCGTTGTTGGCAACTTAGGTCACCGATAAGTGGGACTTTTCAAGCTGGCAACTATGCTCATATTTTGCATCAAATATTTTCCACTAAACGCAATGGGTTCTGGTCTAGGAAAATTGTGACTTTAATGCAAAAGCAAACCAGTGTGTTTTGTTGTTGTGTATGCAAAAGGTGGAAAAATATTTTGCATTCGCTCTTTTGCATGACCAATTGCACCGGATCGGGAATACCCCTATCGTGAAAAATGAATTCAAACGACGAAATAATTGACTCAATGTGCTTAGTGTTGTGTAAAATGTACGATGTGTACAAATTTTAAGCAAACGAAAGCGCAGGTGGACTGTATTTCCAATAAATATTCGCTTGTTTTTATCAGTGTTGCCGTTTTAATTCTTGCATAGGAAAAGCATTATTGCTATTTCATTTTCAAGTGAATTTTTTGTGTGGCAACATTCTTTTCACAGCTGACACGACTTTTGCGGTAGTTTTCTAATCGACGCAGAAATTTCTACTACTCAATCCGGTCAGAGTAATAGCGAACATTGTGTTCGGGTAAGATAGATTTTGTCAGCTGACACGATTTCTAACCTTACCGCTAGAGTAATTCTACCATAAGCAACCGTCGGATTCGTCAGTATCGCTGCTGATGTCGAGCAGAACAGACCGAAGTGCGGATGTTCTGCTTGTTCTCATTTATGTTCCACCACGTGGAAAAACTGGTTTTGGGAAATTGCATTGGTGTATGTGCGCTTCGAACGCAGCCGTGAATGAGCATTTCTTGATGCATTGCCGTCTTGTCGAATTTTCGTTTTGCCGACTGCAAACTTATAAAAAGGTTTCATAGAATATTTAAAATCGTGTTAAAACAAATCAATACGTGTAAAAAAAGAATTAGGTGTAATTTGCTTTTTAAATTAGGCTAACGCTGCGTTTATGCTGAGCATTTAATGTACTATGTACATTTAAGTTTTCGAAACCAGCATTTTCGAAGTGGAGTTCATGGTGGCGCATTTTAAAATAGCACATTTATGTCAGAGCAAAACCTAAACTTTAATATTGTATAGCATAATAAGAGCGGCGTGGGAGGCCATGCCTACGATGGAAAGAACAAGTGGAGGAGGCACTGGCAAAGCTTGGAATTTCCGACTGGAGAAGGGGCGCGCATAGCAGACCGCCTGGAAAGAGGCCGTAGGTCAGGTTTTAAACCCGGTAACGGGTTGTACTGGCCAATTTTGTATGTATGTGTCTATAATAACAGCGGAGCCCGTTGTTGTCAACGATTCGAATATTATAATTTATTAATTTAATAGTAAAATAACAAAGTAGTGAACGTCGCACTGGCGCACTGGCATCCACTTTTCAGTACTCTCAACTAAATAAAAGTATCTTTTTTCTTTTGCTTAGAAATTTTTTAAAGGATAAAACAAATTAAATTATTTCAAACTCTTTGCGGGCGAACAGAAGTTAGTTGTTAAAACTTTTTTTTAATATGCAATTGGCAATTTGTACAACATTTGCCGAACAGCATGGGAAAAGAAAGCTCCCGTGTTAAACGTCCCACATTCATAGGAGGGAAGGGAGGTGCGTTACACTTCGGCAAAAGCAATTTTAAAAGGAGAGAAAGGATCAGTCGGGTTTCACCGATAAACATTTTACATCAATTAGAGTGGAGTTCTAGTGGTGCGAGCGTGCGTTCAATTGCGCCAAAATTTTTCACAGCTAAGTTGAACTAGTACAAACATATGAAGAGAGTGCCGATGAGAATTGCGTTGAACGCAAAAGTTGCCAAACTTTCAACTTTTGCCGCAAAAATGTGCGTTGACAGCACCTCTACAGCTCACATACATACTTCGTGGTTGCCATTATTTTTAAATAAGTGTGATAGCTAAATAATTTTTATGTTCTATCTATTTCAAAATACATTGCGAATCACACGTACGCTATCAGTGTGAGGGAGGTTTCAAAAAAAATGGAAATTTTTGTTCCCTGGACGGACAGTTGGATATCTGGTAGTAATCTGTGCTTACGCGGCGGCATTCTGACCGAATGTTATGGTCTAATTAGTCCAGCGGTGTCGGATTCAATCGTGCCGGATAGCAATTTGCCCAGTTACTCTAAGAGCTAACCGGATTGCAGCTGTCAGTCTATTCTTTTTGCTAGTGCTGCCGTATAGTTTTGTGCACAAAAGAAACACACTGTTTATTTTCTTCTGAGATGAAATTTTACATTCTTTATTAAATTTATGGCACAGAATTATCATAATTGTTACTTCTTTATATTGTGTACTACTTTTTTTTAACTTATTTCGGCAATAATAATCCACTTCTTTTGTTGAACTAAAATCGAAGGTCACTGGCAACACTTTTCTGCAACAGAGTTCACAAACAAAATATATCGTGAAAAATGAATTCAAACGACGAAATAATTGACTCAATGTGTTGAGTGTTGTGTAAAATGTACGATGTGTACAAATTAAAAGCAAACGAAAGCGCAGGTGGACTGTATTTCCAATAAATATTCGCTTGTTTTAATCAGTGTTGCCATATTACCTCTTGCATAGGAAAAGCACTAATTCTATTTAAATTTTCAACGAATTTTTTGGGTGGCAACATTCTTTTCACAGCTGACACGACTTTTGCGGTAGTTTTCTAATCGACGCAGAAATTTCTACTACTCAATCCGGTCAGAGTAATAGCGAACATTGTGTTCGGGTAAGATAGATTTTGTCAGCTGACACGATTTCTAACCTTACCGCTAGAGTAATTCTACCATTAGTCGTATTTGATTTTTCTATGGGAAAAGCAAACTTATTTTTATCATCTACATCTGCAATCCATGCACTTCCGAATTCTTCAATTTAGAGTTGGCTCCAAATCGAGGAACATGCGTAGGCAGCCAATTTTCAAAAGTGCCTTCAAATAAAAATTTGTTACAAGTCAAAAAATGTTGCGTTTTTTTTGGATTTTATATTGGCCTCCACTTGAAGGAACTTACTTTATTTTCAAATTCGGGAATATGCCTCTACATCTGCAATCCATGCACTTCCGAATTCTTCAATTTAGAGTTGGCTCCAAATCGAGGAACATGCGTAGGCAGCCAATTTTCAAAAGTGCCTTCAAATAAAAATTTGTTACAAGTCAAAAAATGTTGCGTTTTTTTTGGATTTTATATTGGCCTCCACTTGGAGGAACTTACTTTAAAGCTGTTAAAGAGTACAAAAGTTTATTATAAGCATTTCATCACAATTTATTTATTTTAAGCCACCCTTGGGTTCTGCTTTAAATCTAACTTTCTCTTATATTTTGTCAGCATTTAAATAAAGTTTATTGCAAATTGTCATTAAAAGAGAAAATCGTGCTGTAATTTTGAAATAAAACTTTACTTCTAGCGAAATGCAAAAGGACGAAATGTGTATGCACATAAATAATGCCTCAACATTTCCTGTCATAAATTAGTATAACGTTTCCATACATATTGAGAAGTTTCCTGCCAAACAAATTGCAAACTATAAGTTTTTGCTTTGCTTTAATTGTGCTTGGCATTTAGGCGTAGTTTAATATTATTAATAAATATACTTTAGGTGGTGCAATGTGCAAAAACTGCAGTGCATATTACTTTGCTTCTCTCGCGGGCTCTCCCGCCTGCGTTCGCATAAAAACTTCAACATTTCTGGCAATATTTTTACAATTATGATATATGTAAATGTTTCTTAGGTTTATGCTTTCATTTTGTTTAGTTTGCTTATAAATTACTTATTTTCCGATAAATCTCAATAAAGGCCGAGTTCTAATGGTGCGTACGTGCGCCGGAATTGCGCCACATTGCGCTGACAGCTAAGTTGAACTAGTGCAAACATATGAAGAGAGTGCCAATGTGCGGCGCAGAAAGTTGACCAACTTTCAACTTTTGCTGCACTCTTTTGCGTTGACAGCTCATAAACAGCTCACATACACACTTTGTGGTTGCCATCAGTGTTAAATAAAAGTGTGGTAGATGAATATATTTTTATATTGTACTTATTTCAATCAATATTAGGTTTAAACGATATATACACAATATTAAAAGTTAATATAGCTATAAATTTGGGACGAAATATGTTCTGTAAACTATTTAAGAATGTTTACTGCTCAAGTTGTAAATTGCCGAAGTGAGGTGACTCTTTTTGGAGCGCACGCATTCCGTGCATTGGAACAGCTCAAGTGCGCTTCAAATTTTTTCGCTCACGCACTGGCGCAATGTGGCGCACGCACGCACCATTAGAACTCGGCCATAACAATGTTGTAACGCATAGAAATTTGTAAGTTAATATTATCGAATGGCATCAAAAACGTTATACAGAGTTTTGAAGAAATAACAAATTTTATTGCTAATAACATAAGTGTATGCGTAAACAAATGCACTTAGGAAATAATTAAGTAATTTCTGGGCATCGATGACCAACAGAACTTATACATTTTCATATCAAAATAAGGTTGTTCTCTTAACTGCTGGTGCTTTTCTCGGTTGCACATGCGGTCAAACAACTGGCAAAGAACAAAAACGCAACGGGGAGTACCTGCGCAAGTGGAAGCACGCTCGCGCAGAGTGAAAATTTGAGAAACTGCGACAAGTCGCCATACATGTCTAGTTTGCTGCAAGGTGGCTATGCTCGTAATTATGTAAGCGTATTGTACATGTGCATATACGCACATATATACATATATATTTTAAGCGTATTGTACATGTGCATGTACACACATATATATTAAGTAGTATGTATGTATGTATAAATGTGTAACAACTAGTAATGTACTTGTATAGAGCATGAATTTGCAGCTAAAAAGAATTGCTTACTTTACGGCTTTACGGCATGAAATAAGTTACTTAAAATTGAAATCGCAGGCGGCGCACTAATCCTCGAGCCCCAGAAATTCTCGCTCCAATGCAGCACCCATCATATTCCAGTCACCATCATCTTCGGTGTCTGGATTATTGTCGCTGTTACTGTCAGGGGAGTCGGTCTCTACTTCCAGGTCCGAGGGCAGATCTTCACCTATGAGAAAGAACGTTCAAACTGCAGCTGCAAAGGTGGTAAAGTGCTGTGCGTGTTCTTACCACGTCTGAATTTTGTGCTAGGCGATTCATCATCGTCCTCTCCCTCGTTGGAACTTTTGTCAGGGTCATCATCACCAGCTTCGAGGCTTTCAGCCATTATTTCTGAATCTTCCCCAGATCCCTCTCACCCAATATCGAAACCAAGTTTTCATCTCTAAATTACTCGAAATGGCGCAGAAGAACGCGCAAAATTTATTAAACTTCACACCTCTTTTAGTACCGCGGCCTGGTTGTTACACGTGCTTTGCAGATTTGCAGACAGGAACCAGGAGAATTTCGTCTTTTAAAGTGACAATAAGCCAAAGACAGTGAATAATAAAGATGCGCCAGACCTGTGTTTGCTTTTTTCGCCGCGCAGAAACCAAGAATATGTAGAAATTGCCGTTGACAAGCTCGTGCTTACGCATACATGCAAGCTCACACGTATAATATGTGACGTCATGTTGTCTCGCAATTCCAGGTTTCTGCGTGGCGAAAAATGCCAACATAGCGCCTGGCGCATCTTTATTATTCACTGTCTGAGAGTATGTACTAATGCTAGAATTTCTTTGAAAATCCCGTATTTAATCCGCTAAACAACCGCTAAACTTTCATTTTATTCCTAGCATTAGTACAAATTGTTCCTAGCATTAGTACATACTATTTCCTTCATCCCGTTGTAAAACCATTTGCTTTATTAGTACCAATTTTTTTTACATTTAGGTTGTTATATGCGCTTAAAGCCATGTCCGTTGTAAAATCATTTGCGTTAAGTTACTGCAGGAAAACGTTGTCCCAAAACAATGACCCCATGTTTCTGCTTGAAATTGTTTTTGAGAGATAATATAAGTGCCATGCCATGGTGAAAAAGCGGTCCACACCTGCAATTTTTCAGTGCAATAAATTCCCATTTTATTTGCATATGCACTAAGTGGCATCACCGAAAAATTCCACAAAAACAGCTGATTCGACTGCTCAGATTAGAGCAAAGACAACAACAAGTGCATAAGAACTGCTTCAACTCTTTTGACTGGAGGAAAGGGCATGTACATTTTTTGAAACGTTATTGATAATTTTTACTGAAGTAAGCATATTTTGAAGGCAAACCAAAACAAAGCAAAGTAATGTGCAGCTAAAAACGAAAATAAATATAATCAAAGCAAACAAGAAAGAGCTAAAAGACTTGAGGAGAAAGTAGACGAAGCGCACTAATTCGAAATCATCTCAGGTTAACTCCCAGATAGTCGCATCACGCTATGTTCCGGCGATTATTCACACAAGTTGCGGAAGAATTAAGTCCTTCTTCCCCCTCCGACTTAATCGGTTGCTTGCAGCAGTCGCCCAAGAAGTTACAGATCAGTTTCACCGGCTCGAACGCCGCCATGGAGAGCCTCGCCTGGTTAAACAGCATGGCGCCATGTTTTCCACTGCGTGGGGACCAAATCCAAATCATCAACGAGCCAGCGCACTTCTATGACACGTTGGTGCAACGCAGCAGTACGGCGCGCGAGCGCATCGTGTTGGCCAGCCTTTATCTGGGCACAGGACAATTAGAGAATGCATTCGTACAGACACTGCGGCATAGTTTACAGAAGCAAGATACCTTGCGCGTCAATGTGCTTCTCGACTTTACGCGTGGTACGCGTGGGGAGACCAATTCGAAGACAATGTTGCTGCCGCTGCTGCGTGATTTCGGCGAACAGATGCAGCTATCGCTCTACCACACACCGGACTTGCGCGGCATGACTAAGCGGTTGGTGCCGCCGCGCTGGAACGAACTGCTTGGACTGCAACACATGAAGGTGTACCTATTTGATGACGCCGTTCTTATATCGGGCGCGAATCTCTCCAATGATTACTTCACTAATCGGCAGGATAGATATATTCTAATAGAAGATAAGCCACTGGCTGATTTCTATGCGCAGTTCATAGCGCGTGTGCAGGAGTTTAGTTTAGCTGTGAGCAAGGATGCAGAAGAAGGTTGAAACATGTTTTTGTTGCTTCGAAATAGGTGGTAGCTTATTCACATCTATCTCGTTTTCCATTAGGTCTGCACCGTGACTGGAAAATTCTACCATACGAGGGTACCAAAGAGGAATTCATTGCGCATGCAAAGCAACGCATAACGGACTTCATGCAGGATGTGTTTGACAAACAGCAGCGTGTGATGGAGCAAGAGAAAGGTAATAGTCTTGCGTTCAAGCCTTTCAAATTGGTGTATTTAAATCGGTTTAATTTCAGATGCGGACACATGGATTTTCCCGCTGATTGAGATGGGTCAAATTGGCATACATCACGATAGCGTGGTCACCAAACAGCTGCTCTCGACTTGCATCAATGGCTCACGCCTAAAACTTGCTACAGGATATTTTAATTTGACGCAGGAATACATGGACACCATTACGCATAACTGTCTGGCACAGTGCAGCATTTTGATGGCACATCCAAATGTTGGTACACTATCTCTTTATTTGTATCTCTGTATTAAATTCGATTTTACAATTTTAGGCCAATGGCTTTCAAGGGGCCAAAGGACCCGCTGGTGGCATACCCGCTGCCTATACACTAATTGCTAAAAGTTTCTACGAAAACTTGGTGCGCCTCAAACAGAATCATCGTGTAAATTTTTTCGAATATGAAAAGGAAGGATGGACCTATCATGCCAAAGGCTTGTGGTATGTGTGGCTAATAGCTTGTAGTTATACGAAGCTATAATTTCAAACTTGTTTTCAATTTTAGGTACTATCTGCCTGAATCGATATATCCGAATCTCACTTTAATAGGCTCCTCGAATTTTGGAGAGCGCAGCGTTAATCGCGATCTGGAAACACAGGTGTGTCTTGTGACTACCAACTCTGGTCTTAGCTCTCGCCTGCAGAACGAGGCGGATCGTCTGTACGATCTGGCGACAACAGCGGAACAGGAGATCACATCGCGTCACGTGCCGCGTTGGGTGCAGGCGGTAGTTAAAATATTTCGCAACTTCTTTTGAGTCCTACAATGTTACCTCAGATAGGCAACCAGCGAGATAGTTGCTGGTTATTTTAAGATTAGTTATATTATATAATGGGACTTTTTGTGATTATTTTAGAAATGTTTAAAAGAATTCGTTATATTTGTATGCTAAAGTTATCGAATCGGCGGCAATGCCGCTAGCTAACAAAACGTTCATGCGCTCAAACTCGTGCTAAAACCTCTTGTGGACAATAATTATGCAATGAATTCCACATAATCGTTCCATCGTTCCTAAGCAATTTTAATATCTCGCTTATATTTCCTCGCTATGTTTAGAATTTCTTGTTTGAAGCTATTTCGCTATTTATTTTATACACTGATAAATCAATACGAGTATCAACTCTTTTTAACATTGGTCTGTAGCCTAAATCTTTTGTTAAGGACCGATTTTATAAACGGAAGCCAATTCAGACAAAGTAAATTTTGTTCAGTTTACTAATTTTTCATTATGTGGTATTTAAGTTCGCCTGCACAGAAATAGAAAAAAATTGTATTAATTGTCTATAAATTGCAATCGTAAAATCCAAAATTAAACTTGTTTCCTCTTTGTAATGGGAATCAGGAATATGTATCTAAAAAAAGACAGCATTGAAGAATGCAAATAAAAAGATCTATTAAAACAATCACACATAAATGAGGTTTCCTCTCCTAGGTATGGCATACATAAGTTTATATGAATAATCAGAATCTGATTTTGTGCGGGACAATTATTTCAATTATTTTGTCGCGCGGGACAATTATTTCCGGTTCTTCCTCTGTCTGAGTTGGTAGTTTTCACACCACATTGCCGACATCGCATGTTTAGCAATGTTATCAACCAAGTGCACCTTGCTTTATTATTTTATAAACTTTTTATTAACTTCACTTCAGGTTTGTAGTCAAATTTAGTAATCAAGTTTTCACCCACTTCCCGACTACGTAGAGATCTGAAGCTTTGCATACATGCGTAAACACGAGCACGATACATGAATCAATAAATTTTATGGGCGTAGGATAAGGGGCGTGGCACTTTTTTACCAACTCCAGATTTGTGTATAACTTTAGAACTACACATCACACATCAATGAAACTCGGTAGGAACTTACTACATATCCATATCCTTCTACTGAGAAAATAAGACGGGCACTGGATAAGGGGGCGTGGCACCCCCATAAAAACAAAATTTTTGATATCGATTAGCTTTGGAACTAAAGGTCGTGCAGCATTGAAATTTCGTATGCAGTCGCCTCTTAGATGTGTCGTCCCACTGGTAATTTTATGGGCGTAGGATAAGGGGCGTGGCACTTTTTTATCAACTCCAGATTCGTGTATAACTTTAGAACTACACATTACACATCAATGAAACTCGGTAGGAACTTACTGCATATCCATATCCTTCTACTGGGAAAATAAGACGGGCACTGGACAAGCACCGCCCATACAAACAAAATCGTTTATATAGAATAGCTTTGGAACTAAAAGTCGTGCAGCATTGAAATTTCGTATTCAGTCGCCTCTTTGATGCGTCGTCCCACTGGTAAAATTTTATGGGCGTAGGATAAGGGGCGTGGCACTTTTCAAGCAACTACACACTTGGGCTTCAGTTTATAATTATAGGTACACCACACATCAATGAAAAACGATAGGAACTTACTTGCCGCGCCCTGCAGGCAAAATAGCAACAACTCACCGCGTCACAAATATGCCACGAATATTAGGGTCGATCACAGCCGTATTATTTGTTAAATTGAGGATATGACGATAGGAGACACTATGAATACCCTAAATATTGTGTACTGCTCTGCAAGTGTTAAATCCTTTTTGCGAAAAATTTCAGAGCTCTAAAATTGAATTTATGGCAGACTAAAAAGTACAAAATAAAATTATATAAAAAAAAACTTTTTAAAAATAAGCTTTAATTTATTTAATGTACTAAAAAGTAGAAAATAAATTGTTTCCAAGTCACCTGTATCTTACTATTAATAAAAGCTTGTGCGCTCAAAACCTATATTCACACTTATCTTTCATTACTAGAATCTATTTACAAAAATAAATTAAATAAAATATTGTATCAATTGGTTGACAAATTTTGAACAAATGAGCGCCCCAAGCTTTTAGTAAGATACAGGTGACTTGGAAATTAAAGCTTATTTTTAAAAAGTTTTTTTTTATATAATTCTATTTGTTTGCAAAATAAGAAGCACAAAAATTTTAAAGTGGAATTATTTGCAGAGCAATGAGAAAAATTCTCATTTGCCTGTTGCAACCAAAGATAATATAAGGATATATAAGGATATATTATCTTTGGTTGCAACCAAATTCTATCACCTTTGGTTGCAACCAGTGTTGCCAGAGACCTAGCTCCAAAAATCCCATTCACTTATGCAAAACGCCCTCTTTATCCCATTTAAAAAATCTAAAATCCCGGAAAATAATCCCATTCGCAAATATTAATTAAAAAACGTGTTTTTCAATAACAATTCATAAATACATATACATATGTACATATATTTTTTTAAACAAAAAAAGAACAAAAAAATTGCTGCTTAAAGCACAACGCTGAAGATTACACTTAAATGAAGTGCTAATAATAAAATATTTACAGTTACAGTAGTAACTCAATTCTTGCAGATACTCGGTACTTACCCACCTCGATACTTGCGACACAAAATTTTTTTTTCATTACGTACTCAGTACTTGCGAAATTAAAAAATTTTGTCCTGAATACATTGCAACATTTTTTGTTTTGTCTTTGAATAAAATTCGGGGAAGTACCGCAAATGTATCAGTTTGGAGCTCAAAATATTTGGGGAAGTACCCACGACTTCATATGCTGACGAAATCTCTATTCTTATTTAACTTTTGCATGGAAGCAGTGCAGTACTGAACAAGCAAGTGTGCACAAAACAAAAAAACCAAAATCCTAAATTTCTTTAATTTCACTTAAAATTTATCATTATACAAATGTATTGAATTAAATTATAAAAAGTGTAACAAACTTAGATTCTTTACAGTGAAAGTAACCCCTTATAATTTACATATATGGGAAAAAAATGACTCGGTACTTGCGACAACCTCGAAACTTGCAGCGAGCCTGGTTTTCATTACGTGCAAGAATCGAGTTCCTACTGTATTAATAAATAAACAAAAAATAAACCAAAGAAGTATAAAAGATAGGTATAGGCTCAAAAATCCCATTTATAGATTCAAAATCCCGCGCGCCCTTTAAAGGTACAAAAATCCCGAAATGTGGGCGAAATCCCTGGTTCTGGCAACACTGGTTGCAACTGTTCAAATCAGCTGCTCCGTTTCAACGCAATGCATGCAACCCTGCCACGATCTCGCGCCGTTCCGCCTGTCAGTTTCGTTCGATCGTTCGCCGTGTTTGGTTGCGGAGTTTTGTGGGTCGGTCGCAATTTTTGTCGCTTTCCCGTACATCGTGTGAAATCGAGTCTCGTTTACGTAGCTAACGGTGAAAGCGCAAATGCGCAACAACTTAAATAATTGTTTACAAACATTTCCGTGCGTCTCGGCCGCCGTTTGTGTTTATTTGCTTTCCGCAAGTGGAACTAATTAAGCAGCGCTAGTGACAAACAACCAAAAGAAATAAACAAAACTGCAGAATTTTCGAATTGGAATGAAATTAAAAATTTTACGGATATAAAAGATTCCAGCAACTGCAACAAAAGCTGTCGAAGTACATAAATCAATTGTACAAGAATCTCAGCGTTTTATTTTGTGGATTACAGCTAAGGTACATATTTTATTTTGCCTCGTCCCGCGTTGCCTTCACGACAGAGAAACGGCCCTTTTGGATGCGTCGTTGTGTGCGCCTTCTAAAATTCTAAAATAAACAAATTGGTCGCTGCTTGGCTGCAATTTTCGCTTTATTTCCCCAAAAATTGTTCAAAAATTGCGAAATACAAAAACAAAAATTAAAATTGGGCAGGATGTGTTTAATTACAATGTTAGAGCATTGCAATTATGGCAACAAGCATGAGCGATATGTACATACATAAATATGTATGAATACATTATTAAATCACGGTTGCGTGTGTGTGTGTGTGCGTGTTTGTTTATTTTGCGCGCAAAAACAACAACAAAAGTGGTCGGAATTGCTTTTAAAACGAAGTGCGACAATTATGAGCGGAAATTGTTATTAAGCAATTATAGCCAAATTTGATTAGTCTTCCCTTTCCTTTATATACCATAAGACATTATAGTGACTAAACGAAGGCGTGGCAATTATTCCAATTTCCCGTTTAATGGGTGTCAAATCAAAACATTTACTATCGTTGGCGCAAAAACTTAAATTGTTCTATCGTCAAATTAAAAAAAAAAATCATCGTTCAAATCATACAAGTTCGGTGTAATTTTGATAGCAATACTTTAACTAAGAAAAGCTGTTCAACGTCTGTTGACTAAAAAATTATTGAAAATATGTTTTGCGGGAATCTGCCGCTGTTATAGTTTAGCATTTATTTATAATGAATCAGGAGAGTTTTGGTTTTATTAATTTTTGTATTAATAGAAAAAGAGAATTTATTTATGCATTTTAGAAAATCCGCAAAAATAAGATTTACGTCTTATCGAATAACTTCCGATCTCAGGAAATCTTTCAATTTGAAAATAATAATAAAAACCCTTTTTCGTGAAGGGAGGAGTGGACGAGCTTTCACCAACTAAAACCTACCCTCTATTTTGAGATATTCAATCACATGGCTTTCATTTTGCGTCCCTTTTTGTCTCTGCCAATAGTCCTCTTATTCATTTTGCAATGAAAGTAAATGAAGACTGACTGCAGAAATGATCCTGTGAAGTATAGTCTTGTAATGAAGTATTCAAAAAAATTTGTGAACATAAAATTTTGATTACATTTGGTCATTATGCATTTTCGAATCGAAATGGAAGCTGTAATCGATTCAAAAGTAATTGATTTCTCCCCAGCATTGTTTAAAACCGATTTCAGGTTTGAGTTGAGTGACCCCAAACTTACTAGCTTACGAAATTTTTATCGAAATCGTTGAATTTCTTCTCTCGAAATTTATTGCAGGTGGATACCATTATTTTTCACTCTCATGATAATAAGCTGCTTTATATTATTATTTTACTTTATAGCGCATTACTAAAGAAATTGCGTCATCGTTCTTGCCGCCAAGATCTTTTGACTATTTACACCCAAAACATGAACTCTTAATTTCCATTTACATATGTATTTGCAATTAAATGCGCAGATGACAAATTTCTCGCTTAAATGCGAAAGTATCTGTCTGTATGCGAATTCTTCATCAGAATCATTAATCAAAGTGTCAATTTGTCGTAGTCATTTCTGCCTCCGTTGCTAGCTCTGCCTCTGCTCAAAATTAAAATATCAAAATTCTCACAAAAAATTACAAAATGCAACAAAAGATTTGCAACACAAAGTCAGTGCTCAGCTTCATTTTAAAGTCAAATATGTACATACTAAGAAAAAAATCCTTCCGTCAATTTAAGTTTTAAATTTATGATTCATAAACGGAACATTTTTGTTTGGATTATGAAGGCAAAAACCAAATATTTTAGGAGACCGTCAGGCATGGCAGCGCTCTCACTCTCACCACCTATAAGGCCCGTCCGGCAGTCCAGTCCGCCGCGTTGCATGTGCTGCGCATGTGTGGCTCAAGTGTCCTTCTCATGCTGCACAACAAATTTGGCGTCCAACGATGACATGGCGCTTACGCTGCACGCTCAATTGACACACGCATTCTACACTTTCTGCCGAACGGTGCGGCGGCATCTGTCAAAAGTCGTAAAATGCATTTTTATCCCTATACTTCCATAACTTTAGTAGGTTTTATATATGTACATATGTATATGCATACATACTTGAAATATTTCCGTGTGCCTCTCAAACAATTCATAAAATGTTGCAAGCATATCTTTCTTAGAGGGGGTTAAATGCCTCTACTGTTTTGAACTGGCGTTTTTTTTTAACTGACGAAATAGAGATAAATCTTACGGCACAAAAACTGAGATTTCCAGCAAAAGATGCCGAAATCTAGCTGAAGTGTTTCAACTGCACTTCAAAGAGACTTCTTTGCCAGCTGCTTCCAAAAGTTATCAACTGCAAACAGTAACTACGGCATTTTTAGGTTTTAGCATGAATTTTTAATTCTTTGATTGGTTAATAACAATCGATATTTTGAATCAATAATAAAATATGATAAAATAAAAAATATCACAAATAGTTACAACTCGCCGCTTGATTCAATACTTGTCGTATGTCGATTTTTTCACATTTTGAGTTAAGGATGGCATTTGGCTATATCTTCCTAAATATCGAAAAGTCGATCTTTTGGAATAAACAGTATTAACAACAAGGTTTCACTCTACCAAATACTCGATTTTCAGACAAATCTACCGTGCCAAAAAAAATGGGAGTACCTACTTTAAACTTAAAACTGCAAAAAGTGAAAAAGTCGACATACGACAAGTATTGAATCAAGCGGCGAACTGTCGTAACTTGTAAACATTAGAGCCGTTTATTTTGAAAGTGGGACAAGTCCATTTTTTACAAAAATGTAGATAATGGCAGTTATAGATAAAACTTGTTATGATCTTTTCATGGGTAAACAATTTTAGTAAAAAAAAATTGGGATTCTAGTATTTGGGAGATGGAAGTTTTAGCTCTTAACAGTATTGATACTGAGAGTGAAAATGTAAACATTTGAATATCTCGCAATAACAGAAAATGGACTTACCCCACTTTCAAAATAAACGGCTCATTTGTTGATTTTTAGGGTTCCGTTCCCCTAAAAGGGAAAAAACGGGAACACTTATTTGAGTAACAGGTGGGAAAATATCTGTTTTGCTTGTAGTACAGTTTGATGCTGTAAATATTGTTGTCAAAAAGGGTAAAGAATCTCAGTAGGATTTTGTCGAAATCTTAAAATCGTATGGTGAAATTGATGAGATTTTGAGGAATTTGGTGTAATCCCAGATTTCGTGCCAGTGGAAATGGGGTAAAAGACAGTTTAGATTTGGCTGTAATTAAACGCCCTGAGAACCAGCGTAAAAAGATCATTATTTTTCGGTACCGATTTCAACAGTTTGCCTTTATTTTAAAATTAAGAACTAAACTCAGCACTAAATTGAGAATAATTGCTTACAGTTAATAAAAAAAATAAAACGATTGCCTTTCATTAATGATTATACAGCTCCATTTGGCTTATGCAGATTAGAAATGAAGGTATGTTTAGATAATATGAGCAATTAGTTTTTCTTCTGCGCAGTTGATGCCTTCTGATTTAGGGCGATCGGAGTTGCTCAATATGTGCTTTACTAATATATAACTTTAGGCATGATTCATATTCCATAAATAAGCTCTCGAGAAAATCCTGAATTTTTTTCTAAGCTCCTTAAATTTTTTCCTACTAATAAATATTGAGATGGCATTTAAACTTAATTATAAAGCCGCTCCAAAAAAATCTGCTTAAAGCGATGACAAGCAGTAGAGGGTTAATGCGCCACACATCGCGAAACACCCTCGCAAATTCTCAGTTGTTAATCTTTTATTTTGTTTTGTTGTGTCTTTTCAGCTTCCTTTCGCAGTCTGCACTTGGGTGCGAGCATCACTCTGTGCGTGTGTGTGTCAGTTACATTTTGACAGTAAATGATCGCAGCTTCAATTGAGGCGCATTTAACAACGCGTAGTACGAACTGCTGTGCCCCAAAGTGTCCCTTCTGTGCGCCCATTTTTGCAATAATCAAGTGAGCCACCGTGAATTTGCGCCAGAAGAGAAGTGCCAGTGGAAATTGCAGTGCCCGTTTCGATTGCCCCAAAGTTGCAGTCAGCAACAACAAACAATTTCTGTGACCCGTTCCATTAATTTTAATTGCTGGGCATAATTTGTCAACATAAAATTCAATTAGCGCAAATTTCAGCTCGTTTCGTAATTTGCCACATTCGAACTGTGCGTTCTGTGTGTGTGTGTGTGTGCGCGGGACAATTGAAAGTGTACGTCACGCCATCTTGCGATAGATATGCGCAATTTTCATTGACGAATTGTCGCAAGCAGCGAAATATACAAAAGTGTAATAGAATGTGTAAATTGTTGCGGCAGAAATGACCTCGTCGACACGCACGAATTGCACCAAACACGAACCCACTGCAGCAGTGACGGGCCCAACGGATGAGCGGGAGCACCAGCATCAGTGTTGCCCAGCTCCGCGCGAACAAGAGGCCCTCGACTCGGCCTTGTCCTTGATTAGCCGCTTCAAATGCAAAATGTCGAATGCATCCCACGCCGTCAACGACTCCGCCTCCGCCGTCATCACCGTCATCGGCATCGCTCATGGCGAAGCCAAGTCGTCGCTTAATTGCCTTGCAAGTGCGCCGTCGGCGCCACTCGCCGTACGCGCGCTGCTCTGCCTAGTAGTGGGTTCAATCCTATCCGCGAATGTGGCGCTGCTGGTCGATGGCGCTACAACGAATCACAAGCAGCACCGCAGTGCGGGCCTGTACGCTTGGAATAATTTCACGGATATGCAAGGCGACACCGCGGTGCATCTAAATGCGGAAAAGGGCGCTGCTGCGTTCACTGCGGAATCGCCGATGCTGCTGCCGGGCGCCAAAACAAGTTCAGGTGAGTTTTGCGCAATATATAATTTGGTGTCTATGGGCATAATGGTTCATCCTATAGATCAAATTCTTAGCGTCACAACGAAATCAAATTTGGTGGCAATTTTAAGGCTGATACTCCGAACGAGTTATTACTACTGCCACTCATAATGAAGAGTAGCTTCTCCACTTGTACGCATTGTTACTGCTGAATACTACACAGGTGCGCGGAAGAATGAAGCATAAGTCAGACCAAAGTCCCATAAATCAAAAAGTATGGGTACAAGACCATACACTATACGCATGAGTACAGTCAACCCCTTCTATAATTTCTATAATGCAGTTTTCCTAGGATCCTGGCACGGTGGCATGAAGGCATCAAAATCTCTTTGTACTGTGTTTGGGCAGTCCATTTTAACCTAGCTTACGGAAACATGGAACTAAAATAATTGCATAAGCTTATCAAAGGATAGTGTATTCAAAATACCAACTATCCTCACAACTTTTTGTCTTTATGTACTAAGCGATCGTTCTGAGCGGCAATTTAAGTAGACAACTTTAAGACTCGATGGGAGATTTGGAACACTTATCCATTTGACTTTACCATATGCTGTCTTTTTGGAAAATATGTATATTCGTTTACAACACTTTCACTTTACATTCAATTACAAAATATTGCATGCCTCTGGTTCTTATTTGTTGTCTCTTGCTCACTGCCTTTTTTCTTCCTCATAAGTATTCATCGATTCCTGCGTGCACTTGCCATATTTCAGCAATTTGCTACGTGTTTTTGTAATTTAATACTTTTGCTTTGGAATTACATATCTCTATGTGAAAGTGTGTGTGCTGCAAAAACATATTTCCACAGTTCCCAGCTGTTTTACAAATGATCCTTATTATATTTCAAACTACAGTGTCGTAATTCATGGCGGTTCTGCTCTTCATTGAAGGAGACTGCAGGGGGAGAATACAAAATCAGTGCGGCTCACTTACACAAAATTTGAACTTGAGCAGGAATTATATTATACTCCGACCGAAAGAGATCACATACGACATACGTTGAGAACACATCGAACGACATCACATCCGACGCTGGGGCATTTTATGTCTTGATCACTATGCGACAAAATCAGAGTGCGCACTTCCTGCTTCAGCACCGTGCACTTAGCATTGGCTGTCATTTCTGAGAAAAGTAAAAAGCCACTTGTTTCGGTCTTGGATTCTGCATTTATAGAGCAAATCCTATTTACTGAAATTTATTTTAAATCTTTCTCGCTGATTTCGGCAAACACGTGCACAGCGAAAGAGGCACATCTGCGGGGGGCTAAAAAAAAAGGCAGGCGGAATCTTGTGTAATATATTGCCAGCATGCCGCGTCTCACTTAAGATAACACACACACACACACACGCACTCTCACTTAAGCAGCTTTCATGCAAATCCCTGCTGAATACATTTTAATTGGCTTATCGTAAAAATTTGCTTATGACTTGAATATTTTTATTAAAAACGAAAGTAAAAGTAACATGTGAATGAAAATGTAAGTTGTAAGCAATGATTTAAAAAACGCTTCTTTTTATATTGCGAACATAAAATTCGGCGTAAAGTCATCGCCTGTAAATGCTTCTTTTATTGCTTCGCACGTTAAAAATCAGTTTCCGAACTGCTGCTGGCCACTTACACTTACTTGTCCAAAATATTTTTAACGTGACTAATTTTCTTGATTTTAAATAACAAAAAATATTAATCGACTGTGGGTCAAAGATCTTCAGTGAGGAATCCGCATTCAATTTGAATAACTCAGATGTAAGAGTACGATGATTACCAAGTAACTCGTCCGAAATCAGGGTCGTTGCCTTTATAAATGACTGAAACGTAGGCATTTTTTCTCTGTTGAAATTTGAGGAATTTTCTAGTTTTTGCAAATAATTTCTTTAAATTGCTTCAAAATTGCGTCCCTGGCGGTTTTTTTTCTGCACACCTGTTAATCTGTGGTAATCTATCAAAAGCTGAACAAGTTTTTTCGAATATGGTCTCAGTCCATTTATTAAAATATTGGTCCAACACGATCCAAAACCACTTTCAATAGATTACTAAGTAAGGTCTTTCCTTTACTCAATAAAATTTGCAATTGTTTGTTGGAAAGCAATTTTAGTCTGTAAATTATAAAATTAATTTGTGAAAAAGTTGCTTTAAATATGCAAAACCGTTTGCCTCCTTACTTTTTTTTCCCTTCCAAAACATCACCAGACTGGTTGTTGTTGTCTGTCATGTAGATTGCAATCTGTGCAAATCGTCTTCTTCCTGTGTCGTGCTCATCTTAACTGCATCTGCTTTTTCAACTGGCCATAGCAGGATTCTTTTGCTGGCACACAACCGAAATTTGGCATTCATAAGAAAAGGCGCATGCGCTTAGCTGTGCTGCCTGGAAGCATTTATATTACCTGCTCAAGTCATTAAGATGCTGCAAGAAGTTTGGATTTCTTGTGCGATGGCAATATGCAGGTTACTTCATCCGCTTATGGGGTAATTCTTCATTTTTGATGCTCTTCTTCGTTTTATGGTGGTGCGGAATTGTGATACTTTAATTGTATGCAATAAGAATAAATGTGAAATTGCTGCGAGTTGCGTAAAATTTATAAAAAGATATACTTATACACAAGTTAATCAAACATTTTATAATACAAGTATGTACATATGTATATCATTTTGTTACAACCGTCGGTAGAGGGCTTATAGTACCTAAATTATCGATAGTAGTTGAATAATTAAGTACTTGTAGCTTGAATTTGGAAGAATTATCTAGATACCGCAGCCTAAAGGGGCCTATTTTGACAGAGGCATTCCTAAGAAATCCACCGACATCCTATAGACTTTTTGAAAACTGCTGGCTTGATGACCATGTACTAGTTAGAGTTGATCATATTTTTGCCGAACGTGTCTAAAAATATCGAATCAGACCGCTTCTATTTTCGGCTTCTTTTCGCCGCGTAAAATTCGCCTCGCGATTTGATTGTGTTTAAAGCTTTAGGCCGAGCTTTCTCGCATTAACTTGTTTGTGCTGTATTATTTTGCTCAAATTAACGGGACCTACATTAACCGAATCCGATCGGGTTGAGAATCTTTTCATGGCAAAGAATAAATACTCTCGGAAAATTGCAAATTCATTGCAAAAAGTGGCGCCGCGCAAACAATTGGAAAAAAAATTTTTTCTTTTTATTAGATGCTCTGAGACCGGTCTTGAGGCCTCCTCGCATCAGCGACCAAGTACTTATCCACTGAGCCACCGCGGCGCCAGGAAGTGAGTAAAGTATCTTAATACTACTCGTTTGATTACCATATTGTTAGTTACAGCTGATTTTTAATTAATTTCAATCAGCCATTGTCAATGTAATAGGGCAGGACTCAGAATGCTCCTTCTACTTTTATTATCCTTCATTCGAAAGTATTATATCTTTTCGTTATTTCTGCGGTTTCCTAGCGTCTCCTACCAGAACATTTATCAACCCACCAGTGAAATCGTTTATTTGGTTATTTTGAAATTGGAACTGTATGCGCTGTAAATATTGCTGGCTGATGGTCTGGCAGTTGTATACATAATCGCTTCATTGGCTTTATTAGTATGTCTAATAAAAGGAAAATTAATTAGATACTTGAAGCCAAGGCAGATAACGCGCCTTTTCGCAGAAGGCATTAACAGCAAAGGAATGTGCAGACCTATAAAATGCAACGCCGTGAATCATTCTTGGCCGGAGTAAAACAGCACAGTGCTGGAGTTCAATGCCGCAACTGGGAACACACAAGCGCACTTGTTGCATGTAGAACACGTACTGAATTAGACGCAAGATGAAACAATCCAACAGATCGCACATTGGCCGCCAGTCATAAAATGTGAACGGCATGCAAGTGTAAAGCGATATACTACGGATCGAGCATTGCATTTGGATGGCACAAGATTCGTTTGATAGCATCATAGTTCAGCTGATTGTGTTTGATGACGGCATGCAGTGGAAATTAATGAAGAGAACACATGCCATAAATGCAACAATAATTTGCATCTGCATAGGATACCACTTCAGTTGGGCATCACTGGCGGACGGGGCGAACTACACGGCGGCATGCTGTGTACCATTTTGCACTGCGGCGAAAAGAACCAGACAAGACCCTTGCAGAGTGTATTTAGCGATCGCACTGTTGTTGCCGCTGCTCTCGGCACAAGCAAAAAGCAATAAAGCAAATTTCAAAAATATATTCATAAATCAAATGGGTCTGCGCGAGAACTCCATTTGGGAATGAGGTTACAGGTAGAGAATGCGAAGCCAAATTGGAAAAGAAGATCTGCATGAAGAGGGCAAAATGACGTAAAGCGGGTTACCGTGAAATCCAAACGCATACACAACAGGGCTGCCGTTTGCATTTTTTTCGAATTAATTTTGCGAAATTTTGGTTAGTATTTTATGTGTAGAAAATGTATATTTTTGAAAAAGGAATTAAAATGAGATGTATTTTTGCATAAAAAGCCAAATACAAAATGTTGACTTACCCAATAAGAAATTAGTACATTTGATATCAAATTGCTAGCAACTTGCTTTCGAGTTTCTTTCTCAAGTTTCTTTCTCAAGTCTTAGCTTTGATATTAGACTTGAAACCAATTTAAAAACAAGGCAAAAATCAAGCTGGATAGCAAGGCTTATTTCATATCAAGTCGAAAACAAAGCAAATAGTCCTTGCTCCAAGCTTATTGAGTAAGAATAAATCAAAAAATTTTTTAGCGTAAATCTTTTAAATTCGAAATCAGCGAGCTTAGAAATGTAATATAGATATGAAAATGATTCGATTTTTGACATCTAAAAAAAATTTTAAGCCTTTAGCTTATTACTTGTATATTAAGTTTTCCATTTTTAAGCAAAGTTCTTTTCCATTATTTCTTTTGGCATTAAAATTGACTGAGGTAAGTGACGAATTTCTTTGTGCATCTTCTCTTCTATTATATCGAACTCTGAAAACTTTCTTTTAGCCGTTCAGAAGATATAAAAGACGTGATGCTATAAAGCTTTGTAGCAGCGGAAACATATTTTCATTTAATACATTTTTATTCGGCAGTATTCGGAGTACATAAGTTTTTTTTGGTTAATTTTTTAACGAATAAAATTATTTTCGAAATCAAAAGAATATTTTGAAATAGCAGCATAGCTTCCGATAAAGTTGTACAATAGGAAAAATTGTAGCAAAATACTACTACTGCGATCAGCCCCGATGAACACATCTCAGTGCGGCATTGACATGCCTCAAAAGTGCGAAATCTCGCACAGCCTGCCTCTAAATGCCAGCATGAGCTGACTTATTCTGCCGTACGGACACGCATCTCGGTTGCTTTGGCACATCAAACAGAGAGCCAGGCAGGCACTTGTTATGCCGAAGTGCTAATTTGACGAAAGTCCATGCCGTGCAGCGTGAGTTCCTTTTGCTAGAATTAGTTTTTAACGGCTATGAGCCGCGTTTATGTTGCGTGTAATTTCCACTCCGTCTGTTGCCAGTTTTACTGCCCGTCGGCGTGGCCATGAAAATGCAAAATAACATACTTTGGCTTTTCCGTCATTTGAGTGTGTACTTATTATAACGACTCTGGCCGGTCATAATCGTTATTAGCACTTTCACACTTTCCTAAATGAAAGATCATTATGCGCGAGCAGAAATCGAAATGTTTATGTGCTTTCCATTTACATTGTACCTACTTATACATTTGCATATACATACATAGATCAGGCGAGATACTAGCGTGATGGGTTATACGTTTTTTAGTATTTTCTAATAACAGCAATTTGAAAGTGGTCATTTCTTAATATACAAATTTGTTCAATGGTAATTTTTCATAATTAGAGCTATATATAAAGATATCCTATTCATCTAAAATCATGAAAAAATATTTTAAGAATCCTTGGAAGTAGCTCTTTCAAACGATACCAAATACAACAAACACATTTTGTATGGGGGCCAATCAACTCATAACAATCAGACCTAACATCATCAAGCTAAACTTGATACTGCTTCGTCATAAAAAAGGCCGTGTGTGGTGTTGTAACTCATATGACTAAAATTAAAATTCATTAATACATATCATGCTCATTGTTTTATATCCTGTTCCGACTTGCACACAGATAGTATGGAAAGTTTTCTTTCTTTGGCAAATTCTGTCTGCGATTGATGTGGTTGCAAATTTAATTAATTTGTGAGAATGAAAAGGACAAAAGAAAACTTTATAGTACGAGAAACTATTTTCTTTTCCTCTCTTGCCTACGAACTCGACTTTCAAAATAATTAAACTGTCAATGTTTGAATCAGGACTTGGATGATGTAGGCAGTTGTCTCAAGAAATATACATATGTGTAGCCCACCTGCAAACGTGCTCGCGAGACGCCTCTAATTCGTGATTCGTGAGCTCCTCCGCCTGATTATGTTTTTTTTCAAATTAATAACGATGTCTGTTTAGTTACTCTCTAAGCAAAACGTGGTATCGCTTGTGGCAACAGCATACAACTTTAATTACCGTTACATCTGTTAAACACAACTCGTATAAAGACACAACTGTCCACCCACATGCTCTAAGGCCTTTGGTCGTGCCAAAGGAAAGCACAATTAAATCGGCACTTAAACCAACAGCAGGTGTTTAAGCTGCGCATTTTCAGTTACACCTTTTGAACAAGTCGTGAAAGATAAGTCTTAAAATGGATAAATAGATACATGCAAGAAACGAAGAAAGCGTAAGCCACGCTAGAAGGTAGTCAAGTTTTAGTCTTGAAAAATGTTGATTTCTTGCATTGACTTGTGTGTGCTCGTTGTAGTACAAATTAACGGGACCTAGATATGCATTATACAGCCGCATCCGAACCAGATTGAGAAGTTTTATTTTTATGCCAAAGAGTTCTCTCGGAGATTTCCAATTCTTCGCGAGAGATGGCGCCGCGGAACGAAAGAATTTATAAAACAATTTATCTTTCATCATCGAGAATCATAGAGGATATTAAATAATTTAAGCTTTTTATCTTTCTTCGTAAGAGACAAACAAATTGATGAACATTACCTTTAAAGTTTGTTGAAAGAAACTTCCAAGCAGTCGATACTTGCTGTTTTCGTAATATTTTACGTAGCGCTTTCATTCTCTGAATCCTACAAAGGCTGACTAATAATAACTACCAAAAACTTGGCTCATTCGAGTGCTTCACGCGAAAATAGAACAAAAAAAAAACATCATTAGGAAAGCGGTAAGATATAGCATGATTGAAGTGAATTTGGTAAATGTCAGCTCTTTCAAAAAATACCACTTTTCCAGAAATTAGCACATAGATTTATCAAATATGTTAAAAATTGTCGCCTAGCTTGAGCTTTTGACGTAAGCAGACGTCATTAATATACTACAAATCATTCACCAATGATTTGCGGTGATTTGAAGATAGTCTGCCAGGTTTTTGCGCTGGAAGCCTCTCAAAATGATTGACATTGCCGAAATTTTCGAAGATATATAGTTCATTACGAGTGCGAGTCATTATAGGAGTTGAGTCTGCTAGTGAGTCAATTTCGAGTCATGAATATTCACAGCAGCCACCTGGTCTGCACACTTGAGATCGCTTGAAGCAGGTGTGGGCGTTTTGAACAAATTATAAATAGTCAATAGAGCTGACAGTAAGTGCGTTTGAAAGTTAATGGTAAAAAAAACGGTTCTAAGCCGCTTGTATTTTAAATTAAATAATATTTCTAATCTCTATGCTTGACAGTTCAGAAATGCCCGCGCCTGAAATTAAGACGTACCTCAATGCGGGTAGACAACACATTAAGATTGAAATCTTTGAAATCTCAAACAACATCAACACGATCTGCGGTGGAACACTCAGCGGTACAGCTATCCAACTACGCACAATACATACAATAAATTAGAAATATCATCATTGTGCTACCCACATAAAAGATTTCTGCATTTCTGAATGTTTTCCTCTTCAAATTTTTCCTTATTAAAATCCAAGTCTAACGACCAGATCATTAGATCATAGCAATCAATGTTTGTTGTTATTGTGGTTGTTTGGTATTAGTTGTGTTTGTGTATGCGTGATTTTAGTAGCTTTGAATATTAAGTAGCATTTTAGGATTTGGATTTCTTGTAGAAGTAGAACATAAAATATTGTCTTTTTATGCTTTGTCGATGCTTGAGGCTTATCATGTACCGTTGCTTGAAGCCATTCGGGCAAATTGATAGTTCTGGCTATAAATCTGACATTTAAACTTGCTGCCTGTGGCTTGGCGTTGTTCGTAGCGGGGTGTGTTTACAAGCATAATACTAGTGACCCAGTATTGCGCATTCCTCCAGCTTGTTCACACATGCGCTGCATTAATTCTGTCGAACCGAACAAGCATATCAGTTTCCAACGCCTTTGTACATAAATCTTTTGAAATGGTGTTTTTTGTTGCATTGATTCCGAGCAAACACAAGCGATGATTCTGTACATATTTTGCTTTTGAGCGGGCAGGCGGCAGAGCACATTAAGCATATGCTTGCAGCTTTAATGAATCCGTTGATCGGCAAGACTGTTGCTCGGAAAAGAAAGGCATGTTTCTGAGTTGCGAGTACAAATTGTATCACTATGAAAATATTTTGTGAAATCGGGTCAAATTGAATTTGTTGCTATTTCAACAGTTGGCAGTTCTACTGAAACTTTAGAGAACTGCCACTGACATGAGAAAGCTGTGGCTTATAGCTATGGCTCACGTCTCTAGCATGATTCATTTCTGATATTTTTTTGCATTTACCGACTTGAAAAAAACGAGTTTTTAATTTTTTGCTATTCTGAAGATTATCGTTTCCAAATACAAAGTTTTATGTTAATTCGATGAAAACGACTGCGCAAGTCCAAAAAACGCTTCTGTCTATTGAAAATGCGACTTTTAGCGGTCATCTACTTCGTTTTTACTGGTTATAAACTGAAAAAAATATATGCTTGAAAGAATGAATGAAGATAGTGATCATTAAAGTGATCTTTGCTACGCCAAGCATTAAAATTAAAAGATCTAGTCTTAATTTCCACTGGAAATTCTTCTTCTCCGCGCTATCGGCCCCAGACAAAGTACAATTTTGTAAGCAATATCAAGGCCCTTTTCGTTGTGCATAGTAGCATACAATTTTGTTATACTCCTTAATCCTTTCACTACCGCCAGCATATTGTGACATCATTAATAAATGAGAAATAAAAATCTATGGGTTAAACAAAATTTTTTTTATTCATTTGATACAGAACGCTTTGGTTAATACATGTGCACTTAAAAGCTTAGCTCACTGCGAAGCTATAAACCAAATGATGATGATTAATTTTATTTTTTAGAAAATCAAAACAAATTATTTACACATGCTGTTGACTGACTGTTAAAATTTCGGTAAGCGTGTTTAACAATTTTTGACGCATCAGGCCAAAGAAATTTCCATAACAAAGCCGTTCGCTACAATGGCCCAAAGGTAAAACGGCCGTACGTACAAATTAAAAGTTATCGGCTGCTGTGGAAAGCTTCAAATAAGCGGATTACCTGGGTGAAAATAACTTAACTTAATTTGTTGTTAATTTGTAAAATATAATTCAAGTGGCTGCAGTCAGCTGCGGGCACTGTGGAAAGCAAACGGACTGGCCACTCAACAGCGAGCGAGATGTATGGCATATGCATTATATACCTATGTTGTTGTATTTTTATATATGTACGTACGTACATACGTAGTAAGAGTACGACGTATAAGAAACGCTAATTGAAATTCACTTTGCGGCCGCAAGCGCTGTTCTCACAGCCGAGGAGGGCGCACAAAGCCAAGTTGTGTGTATTTGCATTTGAGAGTGTTAATTCTATGTATTAACCCGACTCTGACTGCAAATCGCTTTGAGAAGCTGTAAATGAGCAAGGCGTTCAAACAAGTTTTCCATGTCTGTTCTGTTGTCTATGCTGTGGGAACTTGGATAGGGCATTACCAATAAAACTTGAGCGGCACAACAACACCAACAATAATGCCAACAAATAACTGCGGAAACTTCCATAATTTCGATGCGATGCACAGTGCACGATTTCGCCTATCTAGCAGAGTTTAATTCAATAGCTCCTGAACGTGTAAAGATATCGGTATGAAATTTGGTACAGATACTGATGGTCTTTCGGTTGAGAGCTGGTATAAATATGGGCATGGTCCGCCTATTTTCAAGTAGGGTTGCCATAGAAGAGTAATTTTTGAAATAAGGCGGACCACGCCCATTTTATGGTATGGTATAGAAGACCGAACCCCTAACTTGAATACCAAGTATTATTCTTTTCTGTATTTAATAACACAAATTACAGCCATTTTACCGAAAAAAATCCGAGGTAGTGGAAGTTACATTACAGGCCTATTGTGGGCGTGTCCTTCGACCGATTTCGCTAATTTCGTAACTGAACTTAGGTTCACTGCGACTGTGTACCAAATTTGGTCCAAATCGGACAACTCCTTCTTCCTCTACTGCGACCACGGTCGGTAAAATCACGCAATAAGGGTTGTACGCGAAGTGGTCTCATTCAATTTGGGGCAAGTTGGGACAGAATTTTTTTTTTGATACTGAATCCGAAGATATGCCTGCTAAGCCCAGTGATAGTTTTCAGCCTGGATATTGCGAGATTTTTTAGTTTTTTACCATCAAAGTATCATATTTTCGTAAAAAACTACTTACCTTTTGATTAGACATTAATTACCTATCCTAACGACCCAAAAATGAAATGAGAGATAAGCACTACTTTTTATGAAAGCTTTTATATTAATAAAAATATTATTTTAAAGCGTTTTGCAAAATTCGACGCGGACGAAAAAATAGAGTCTCTCAAAAATTGCGCACAAAAAGTAAGTGTCAAAACTGCTGCAGTTCTAATGAAATATTCTGTGTTTGACAGCCGTTATCTCTTTAACCGTTATTTTTCCACTTTGTTTTGTGCTATTTTCGTAATATTCGATAAATTTGCAATAACATATTAGAAAATCATTTCATTTGGCGACTTTTTGTTTTTGAATTAAACTCTGCTAGATAGGCGAAATCGTGCACTGTGCGATGGAGCACAGTGTGTCACTCTTGGTCAAAAGTTCAAAAACTAACGGTAATCTTTTAAACGTAATATTTTGCTCTATCGACAGTTAATATTTCAATTAAGAGTCTTATTAATTTTTGATTTAAAATTTCGTCCTATTGTGCCAAACAACATTCGAGTTCCTTGAGACCTGCACCTGTCCTTCCATAGCTCAGAGAACCGTACGTATTGTGATATACACTCATGGACAAAATAATAGGTGTGAGCATATTTTTTTTCCAAAAAATCTCGCCTTTCATTTATTTTTTATTATCCCTCAAAAAATAAGATAGATTTCAAAATAGACATACTTCAGCGTCATAACAAAAAATAAAAAGCTTAACAAAATCTAACAAATATCTTTAAAAAAATTAATTTATAAAAATACCCGAACTTTCGCTTGGACAGAATAATAGGTGTGCCCAACAAGCTTCATAATAAATAATGAAACTTTGTTAGTTATGGTCCTTTCTTTGACTAAATTAGCTAGAACACATTTAATACTCTGTATATCCGCCATTATTCTTGATTAATTTTTCGATTTTTCCGGGCAGTAATAATATTAGATGCGTGATGGAGTTCACTACACCCTACAAAATCATTGCCAGATTAATGGGACGGCCTGAAAATTTCAATATAAATGCTTTAAAAGCAGAAAAATTTATTGAAACGCGTGCATCACCTAAAAAACTTCATAAGTGACTGACCTCCATATCGTTATATTAGCTTAAAGCGACTCGTTCAAGTCATCCAGAACAATTGCAAGCGAAATGTAGTATCATATCGAGGAAGATTAGTAAACATAAATTTACCCTTTAGGATATTATTATTATTTTGTCCATGAGTGTAGTTCCGTGTGGCATTTGGCCATTGCTGATAAGTCTTTGGTGAAACCTCTCAGTAAGTGAAACTTTCTTTAATGGTAAGTCGGTTTTATAAAGTAAGCAGATATGTATGTATACATATGTATATATTTTTTAACATTTACAATTAGGGTATTCACAGTTTCCTTCTAAATTTCCCATCTGGCAATTTCAGCACGATAGTAAAATAAAACTCCGAGCGCCCTTGTTTCGTGGACCATTCTTAATTTGCCACAATCGCATTACAAGTGTTTTCTAAAGCTATTATTAAGGATTTATTACTCTCGCAAAAAGCAATATTCCATCCAAATAGAAGTAGTGTGTGATTATTCTCTGCGAATTCAATAAAATTTGCTTAAAATCTGTTTCCATTTTCGCGAATAAAACAGCTGATGAGAAATGCCAGCTTATCACGGAAGAAAAACACGATCCAACGCATGGCAATTTTTTCAACTAGTGGTATTTTTTGTTTGCGTGCAAAGCAACAACAAAAAAAGTTGCCAGATGGCAAAGTGGTTTAATTTAGCAGGCGGCAAGGAAAGCATACTAGATAGCATGGAACTGTGAACTCCCCAAATAAGTATTATGATTTACGAATGCTTCTTATGCCAAAAAAGCGTTTTTATGCAGATCTAGCATTACTATTTTTGGCCACGCTTTCTATAAAAGCGACACACTGTGCGGTTTGCCATATAATCTGAATAGATCGGCTGCTTGTCGGCATTTGCCCGCTTGCTCGCGTCGATATTGCAAATCTTGATGCACCAAGCGTTGTTCATTGCCTCCGGTGTGCAACTATAATTGACAGTGTCGGCACATCGGCAAGTGGCTTTGATGTTAGTTGTTGTTTTCCATAAAGTGAGATAAATAGCAATTTGTTCGTTGTGGTTTTTCTATTAAGTATCCAAGCTGCATAACATTGCTAAAAAGCTTTGTAAAAAAAAACCCAACTGCCGCTGAACAAGCATTCACATCGCTCCAAGTCAATTCACTTTTTATATGAATCACGAAACGTTTCGCAGTAAAAAAAAAAACGCAAAAGATACAACGAAATTTAACAATTTTTGAAAAGTTTACATTTCTGTTGTTTTTAACTTTCTCCGCAGCATCGGTTTTCTATTCTCTCTTCATTGGCTGGCAACTCTTTAAAGTAATTATTGATCTTCTACTTTCTTAAATTCTCCAATGAGTTGTACATTTCGCTGCCATTCAAGTAATTGTTTAGTTCTATAAAAGTCAGCCGCAACCGCAAAATTTCGTTCGCACGAGAACAAATAATTTCGTCAAACCGCTTATAAGAGTGAAATTGGTGCACGTCAATTAGCTAGTCGCATTCCAGTCAAAGTCCACTGAAGTTCGGGCGTCAGCAACGTATTCACTTTAGGGATGTCAATTCTGGAATCACGCCATCTTGAGATTTCATAAAAAATACTATCGTGAAAATTTGACTACTTTGGAAATTTTCGGGATTGATATCAGAAATAAATAAAAAGCAAGGCCGCAATCATCAAAAGCAGACACTTGTTGTGATATTATTTTGAGTATTAGGTACAAAAGATGATTTATATAAGGCTCTTATAAATTTCGTCTAAGGGCCATCTGCCTAGGTGGGCATAGGTATAGACTTCTACTATGAAGAGAGTATAATATATGATGTATATTCTTTGGTGTAACTAAATATACCAAAAATTATCGGTTCCATAAAGACTCGCTGCTATTCTAGCCAAATATACATATGAAATTTATCGTTACGAGTATATACAATATAAAAGTACGAATTCCTTTACGGCTGCTAACTACCACAAGCAGCAAAAAGAAAGAGATAGCGAGCGCAAAAGAAAAGCAAGAAGTGTAATACATATTTGAATCTTTCTGAAAGTGGGACAGACCTTTGGGTGCCTTTCATTTACCGTTGTTCTATCACACGTCAAGATCAATACTTACGCTCGTAAAGTGTTGGTATGTACGGCACGGAAGTGGTTTTTGTCGGCTTGTGCTTGTGTGTGCGTGTGCGTGTGAATGTGTATATGTATGAATATAAAGGTAATGCTTAATTATTTGTGGACTTTGTGCAGTTTGTTTTTTTTTTCCAGAGATCGTCCAACATTAATTTCAGCCTTTTATTGTGTGTGGGTTTAGAGTTCTTGGCTCATTTCCAGTCATTTCTTGTGACCAAATAAAAAGTAACTGTATTGTGTTACAAACCTGCACTTGCTGTGGACAGCAGAGAACACTGCAGCGGAAATAGTGATGAGATCAAATATTTTTTTGGAGAATTTTGGAGTCCATTTTCCGTTGGTGTGTAAATATTCAAGACCTACACTATATAGATTGGGATGTAAGATTGAATTAAATACATCGATCCATCAACATAAGTATTCCTTCATCTTTAAGTAAAAACATAAATAAGTTAAAAATAAAACTATTTCTTAAACAAAGACGTCACTTTCATATTCAAGTAGGAGTTACATTAGTCACTTTCGTTCTCAGTTTATGGTTATTATCCGTGAGTAACGATAAAAATACCTTGATGTATGTAGATGTAATATTCACATTTATATATGGGAGCTGGAATTTTTTTGAGTTTCGAGATATGTAATTCGAAAATAGATTAAAGTTTGGATGTCGTATGTTTCGCTCTGTGCATCGGTGCCAAAATATTGATATGGCTTCGATATTTTTCGAGTTCATTTTCCGCCTTAAAGTTCCGCCATGACATAGTTATTATTTCAAGAAGTCATAATATGACATAATATAAGATATTATATCCATGCAATTAGTAATCGTTCGCAATTTGTAAAAGGGAATCGTGTGAAAACTGTAAAAGCAAACCATCAGTAAATTCTAACAATGCATAAAGAAAACAAAATATTTTTTAAAGAAACATAAAAAAATGTCAAGATTGAAACATCAGACTGAAAAACTTCGTTCGATGTTTTGAAAAATTGAATTTACCATTAGCATCTCTAACTACATACGAAACAAGAGCTTCATTGAAGACCAAGATATCCCAATAATAAAGCGTTAATGAAACCGCAGATAAGATCTAATCTTTTGCTTTCAAACTCTCTCAACGATTAATTTGAATATTAAAGAACTTCCAAACGCTTTGGAATTCCTCAAACCGGTTTCATAAAAGTGCGCAACTACGATCACGTAACACGCTGAGCAGCAATAAATCTCTACTGTTTACCTCATTATCATGGAAAAAGCAAAGTTTAATGGCTTTAATCATCGCGCGCCGAACCATGGCTGTTCTTCTTCTTCTTCTTATTCCAACGTTATGTTAACAACTTTACAAGATCGCATTTCGCACCTTCTGAGATGTGTGTGTGTGTGTGTGTGTGTGGGTGTGTGCGTGAAATAGAAGTAGGGAACGCAGAGCAGCCAAAGGCAAGAAGAAGAAGGCGGCGGCGTAATTGATTGTAACACGTGAAAAGTGCTTACTCATAAGCGGCTGCGCTGGAGGCGCACCTGCGGGCGCGTGGTAGGAGCGTTCACTTACTTAATTAGCAGCGCCTGCAAGTGGAGCGGCATGACTCACACAACCGGCCAGCGGCTGCAGTGCAACGCGTCTGCAGTGGGCCAACGCATGTGCGTAAACTCTCTGAAATGAAGTGCAGACACTCGCATTAGACGAACGTTTGCTGTGGCGGGCAGGCGCAGTCGGCATCGCCACGCCACGTTCCTTGCAGATCGTTAGAAATAACTTTGCTCGTTTATGATTTCAAGCACCTGCAAAGTGCAATGTTTTATGGTTTCACAACGATCTCTCTCACCTGTTGATGTTGATGCCTCTGCGCTTATAACTCGCCGCTTTTGGTTAGGTTGTTTCGCGGCGTAGTGAAGCTACATCAATCTTAGAGTAACCACATATTGGTTTGAAGGGATGCCTTGATAGATGGTAACGCGGGAGTGTCTGCCAAGGAGTGAGTGCACCCGAAGAGAGGTGGTGGGGTGTAAGTAGACATATAGAAGGAGTAATGTGAATCGTGCATGCTGACTAGTTCCCCACCCTCTCCTGTGTTTCGAAAAAACCTTAATATCTGCTCAAAAAATTTATCTAACACTCAATTTCATTGCACTTACATATTTCTACATTTCTTATAAAATTGGCTGTCGAATACATCCCACCTTTAAATTTGTTGCAATTTTGTAAACTCTCTCTGAAATTAATTTCAGTGAACATTATTTGGCACTTAGTTTATGAAATGGATTTCTCTCAAAAAGCAATTGTGCGTAGGGACCGAGGTAAATACAACTGCTCCGTATTTCAATCTCATGGGACAAAAATTTTCAGTTCTTATAAAATTACGAGTATTTCTTGCACGAGAAGTAATATTTTGAGCAGAAATAGGGTTTTCAGTCATAGTTCGAAGCTCTATTCTGGCGAGAGTCACAATGATATATTTTGTGATAATTGACAATTTATTTTAAATGTGTTAATTTTATCTCTTCTTAGAATAAATAGTCGACCTTAAAACTAAACATAAAGTTTTCTTTATGAATATGTATAGATTAAACCTACTTTCAGTAAACGACTCTTTTAACCTGGCAAAAGATACAAAAAACTGGATGTGACATAGAAAAATCAATGGAAAATATATACAAAAATGTGTACATGTGTACAAATACTACAAGATAGAGCTTGCATTTTGCAGTTTATCTTTTAAGCTAATTTCAAAGTGAATGTAAAAGCAATTATAGATTCCGACTGTCAATTGCGAAGGTATTTGGCAAACCCGGGATTTTCGGAGCTACAAATTTTAATCTCTTGATTTAAGGAATCGGGATTTTTCAGTTTACTGTGAATTTTGAATAAGAACTATGTAAGTATGTGTTACGTATTAGAATGTTGGATGATAAGTAGGATGATATATTTTTATTTAATTTATTATATGACAGAATTGCTTTTTTAAAGTAGCGAAATTCGTTCGAATTCGAATTTGCGAATACGTTCCGGAATTTGTATCTTGCATTATTGGATTGAGTTTGACAGTCCAAGTATAGATTAACCGGGTAGCTACTTAGTATCGAGTATGCATATGAAAATATTTGGTAGATTCTAGAACCAAGTTGAGACGAATGAATCGAAATGAATGTAAGTATAAGAAAAGTTGAAAAATACTCAAATATCGATTAGTTTCGAATACTCGAATGAATCGATTCTTCGCTTCACTATCTCCTAGCCTATGCAAGCGAGCGTGCGCTTGAACTGGTTTTACATGTTTTTTTTTTGTGAACTAAAATTAATAGGCACATTAAGCTTGACACATTTGTAGCGTCCCACTGCAGTGCTGTCTGCAAATTGTTATTGGGAAATCGGCATTTGAATTTAAATAAAAATTATAAAAGGGCAAGAGTGGATGTAAATGTCTGCGGTTCAATATTAATGAAGATTTGCCTGATGCAGTTGATTAATTTAAAACAACAACAAAATACGCACTGGGAATAACGTGCGAAATCTGCAGCGCAGCTGAGTCTACTTTGCACGGACAGCCTGCCTCATCGATTGTGCGGATTATACATATGTATGTATGTATTTACGAGTACCGCATTCAGTGCGAGCGTGCGTGTAGTTATCTCGTCTCTGAGTTGCCATCAAAGTTAAGCCGCTTAAAGTGCCACCAGTCAGCGGTGGCATACGCGCACTAGGACCGTCAATGCCAGTATTTCGAATCGTTCTCAGCTTCGAAAATCCCATGCGTTTTCGGAAGATGTAAAAGTAAATCGTAGTGCCCATTCCTCTTTCGTTTCGTGTGTATTGAGCGAAAACACTACTATCGTTTTTTCAGTTCCGCTGGGCATTCGAGTTGGGGGAGCCCCTTACATTATATACACAGATACGTATTCTCACTGCGTTCCTAGGAATTTTTGCCCTCAGTTTTCATTGGTTTTATTTCAAAGCTGTCCATACGATATGACTTTCAGCTAATTTTGCGAAAGTTAGAATGCGCCTGTCGATTATATAATAAACATCGAAAAGGAATAATTGTTGCGATATATGTATGTATGTAGAAAATTATTTTTGGATATTATGAGACATGTTGCTTTCCTTTCTTAATAATTAAATGGTGAGTTATTATCAACGGCTTTCTTATTAAAAATTAAAAAAACACGTTTTAAATGAAGATCGCTCGAACAAGTATTTCAGAAACTGTAACGACAGAATAATAATGTGCCTTAAAGACGAATTAAAAACTGGAAATGGAAATTGTGTAAAGTCGTTCAATAGACGATGGGTTTGTCATCTTGTAAACCAGCAATGAATTTTGAAACTGGAACTCGTGCACTTTATTCGACGCAGCAACCATAAAAAAGCAGAGAACATAATATGACTGAGACAGCATATCGTATATGCATACGATTTGACATATACGCTCTGTACAAACGAGAAACGTGGTAATGCTGTGGGATTTGGGGGGTAGGGATAATTTTCCAACATTTTGAGCTATATTTTCGTAATTATTTCATCTAAAATTATGAAAAAATTATTTTTGGAATCTAGACGTAGGCCTTTTCCTTAAACTGCACAAGGTAAGTATAAACACCAACCATTATTACTGAGTTCGGTTTTTCAAAAATAAAAAAAAAAATAGAAAAACAAATACTTATGTATGTCGAAAAAGGTTGCAGTTTTTCTGTAATCTATGACAAGACCTGCTAACCCTGATTTTATAAAAATTTTATCTTGAGAAAAGGGGGGTATGGTAGTTTTTTCGACATTTTGTGCTATATCTTCGAAACCAGTGCACTGAAAATTCTAAAAAAATACCCCACACGATACGATATAAAAATATTTTTTTTTGCCGACTCGAAAACCTTTAAAAATTACAAAAAAATATTTCTAAAAATATTTCTTAACTTTTTCCAGAAAAAATATGTTTCAGTTATGAAGACCTAGCATCGTGCCATCAAGTTTCTACGATGAAAAAAGCGTCGTTTTATATACACACTCCCAAAAGAAAAGGGACCTTATAAGTGTTTCCGTTTTTTTTGCCCAGTAGGGGAACGGAACCCTTAAAATACCGATTCTAAAAATCTCGGAAGTTCCGAGTTGACATTTTTGATATCGCAAACCTTTCGCGATTGACATCCCTAACACAGAGGCATTGGCGAATACGTGTTGTTGTAGTGGTTGTTGTTAGTGTGCACGCGCAAGAATTGAATGCAATCGCCAGCATTGACGATGCGCAAATGCCGCGTGTGTCTGCAACTCGCAATGGAAAAAAAGACGTAATAGGAATCTCGACTCGAGGAACCCGCGCGGAAAAAAGAGCAGACTTTCTTTCTTTCAACACCACGCTACATAAAACAACAGCGCGGTGCGGCGCGACTTTTGGCTGAGCGTGTCCTCGTCATCGCCAATGCGGCATCGTCATTGTCAGCAATAAAGACTGATGCTGCTGTGTCGTTGTTGGTGTTGTTGTCAACATTGGAAGCGTTGCTGTGCAGACGCCGCAGACTCGGAACCTTACCGACAACTCGTCTTAGCTGAATTCTGCACAGCGGCTTGGGAGTCATTGATCTTTGTGCTGCTGCTGCTGCAACTGGGAAATGCTGTCGATGTTGTTGCCTGGCTCGCTTGTATCGCAGTGTGCAATCTGCAATTGCAGGCAACAAGTACCAACAGCAACCAACATAAAAACAAGCAGCATCCGCATAAACATTTTCGCAATAAAAAGAAAGAGAAACACTGTGGAAAAAGAGCCTGAAGCTATTGCGGCACGCTGCCATGGTTGTTCCTTGCTGGACCCCTACTCGACGCTGTGAGGGATTCTGCGTTGTTGGCTTGTGGCTCGGTCGCTGTTGTTGACATTGTGTAGTTGTGGTTGTTGTTGTTGTCGTCGTTGTTGCAGTTCAAAAGTCATCGGCAATTTTTCTGCTGCCGTTTCTGTGCCTGCTCTGCCGCTCATGTGTGTGGTGAGTGTCTGCTTGAGACACGGCCTGGCCACATGCAGTGCTTGGTTGCATATTTTATGAGACTGCTGCGGCAGTTGTTCGCGTTGTTTTGCTAAGAAAAGCAATTTCCGAAATTAATTTGACATGCAGAAATTCAATTTTGAACTGAATCCAACACCCTGCATTCACGGGAGAGTCGCTATCGTACATGAGCACGGTTCAAAGGCTGGGAGTGGCATGTTTTATAAGCAGCGCCATCTACTGAGTCATTGCCGCAACTCGAGTCAGTTGAACTTGAAGCGAGTTTTAAAGAAATGTTAGTCATTTCAAATGCATTTAAAGTTTTGCTTTCATTTTGCATGCTTGTTAGAGACTTTTCAACAAACTATTCAATAAATCTGCAGTAAATGCTATAAAAAACGGTTTTTTTTTACAATTTTTGGCTTCCTTGGAAGTTCATGCACAATTTAAAACGTTTAACTTTTTTTTCAGTTGTTCATTAATCCTAAAAATTAATATTATAGAAAAGCTTTATTGAAATAACTTTAGACTCTACAGTTAGCGAACCAAATTGAATAATTTGTAAAATTATAATGAGATCATTTTTAAAATAAAGCGAGCATAAAGTGAACATGAAACAATTTAAATTTTAAGCTTGAATCATTATAATAATTTACAAGAAATTCGTTAATTCGAGAAAAAGTTCAAAAGGTGGTTTACTTGTTCTTTAATTACTTTAAGGTTAATGAAAAATTAGATACTTAGATACTTAAAACTTTTTCGAAGAACTGAGCTGGCGAAAGTTGTAGCGCAAACTGTTAATTACCATTTTCTTTGCATACCCTCGTTTGTTACTCAGAGCTGGGAGTAGCTAGTAGAAGGTGTAGACCTTCCATTTCCATACAATTGTTTTCTTATCTCTGCAGACTTGAGAACTCCACCACAGATGATCCACAACACTCTGTGCACTACGATCAGAATTATCTTGAATTTTTTTTTCTAATTGCCATGATTCGGCTGCTCCAAGATCTACTTCCAATATATGAGGCCAACTTGGTTACTTGCTGTGTATATAACTCTGTCGGTATAACCCGACCAATGCTCCCTTCACTTTTTTAAATCCATCACAAAAGCCGAATTTGCGTCCGAGTATACCAGCACTAAACAAGCAGTCTGGACGAGCTAAGCTTAATTAAAACAGAGAAATGTTTCTGTTACATATGTTTTTATGTTAATAGCATTGCCGTCACTTTTGTTTATACGAACCGATTTAAAACTTTTTTTGTTAAACGATTTCATAAAAGTTAGAACAAACCACACAATAATTTTACGGTTGTTTCTTTAATCTTAACATTTATTCCCAATCTAGAAAACTTGAAAGAAAGCAGCAAACATTGAAGAACAGGTTTTCCAGCTATTTGCCAAAATAGTACAAGTTACTTCAAAGTTTATTGTTTCTTTTCCCTAATGGCAAAAGAGTCTGGATGAATTTGGTCTCTTGTTTTGTGTGTGTGTGTGTGTTAAGATTTCACATGGTCAACATTTGAATGAAGTCGAGCAATGGAGAATAAAAATTGAACCTCAGCAAAAGACTGCTCCTCCGCCAGCGCAGAAGCAGAAGCAAGCATAGAGAACTGGTTTTGTGCCAAGCGACTTTACCCTGAAACTGCGAGCCAGACTGGTAGACTGGTGGAAGAAAATGGTACTCGTAACTAACACAAAGTAACAACGCGCCGAAAGATCATTTAGTGGTGAATATTTTGGCCAGCGGCGGTTGCGCTCAACGCCGTCCACCATCCGCAGCCATTATGTTTGAGCATGGCCTTTTGGTTTGGGCCATTTCGCGGCAGTTGCTGTTGTTGTTGGTGCCGCTGGTTTTGCAGCAGCTCATAGAATTTATTTCTAAACTAGGCAAATGCGACTTTATCGCGAAACCCCATCCAAAGCAAAGCACGCCGCCGAAAGCCGAAATGCGCGTTTTGTCAATTTACCGAATGCACGCACGGACGCTTGGACAGGCGGCTGCTGAACGGACGGACGGACGCACAGGCGCACTTTTTCGCTTCAAAGAAATGTTGGTTGTTTGTTTGGCACATTTTGGTAGTTGCTCATTTGTGCTGCTTTTCGAACTCTTCCTCTGCTCTTTGTGGTTCTCCTTGTGAGGAAATTTTGTGGCTCAGAGGAGTGGGAAAAATGCTTAAAGCTGGCTAAAAAAATAAATAAGTGAGCTTGCTTACACCACCTAAAATTGTCTGGTTACAAAATTGGTTGTTGAGAATAAGTAAAAAACGAATTTAGTTTTGGTATAGTGAATAAAGTGACAGTAGCTTTTAATGCCTTTATTCATTAAATCCAGCTAACCATCACATGCCAACTCCGCACCAATGAAGCATTCCTAAAAGGTTTACTTAAACAAAAGGGAACACCTCGATTCATTCCAATTCTATTCTATTCCTTAAGAGTGTCGAAAAAAGGTTTTGAAATAGAAGACAGCAATTTTCGTTATTTGAAAAACCTTTCCTTTACGATATACATATATTAATTTCAATAGAAGAAGACTCAAAAACCACTATTTTTCAGGAACTTCGAAATAAAATTTGAATAAATTTTGTAGCTTGAAAAATCTTAACAAGAAAAATGGTCATAGTCTTCGTATGTAGACCAAATAAATAAATTCAAATCAAAATAAATTTCGATAACTTTTGGAGAACAAAAATTTTGGATAACTTTTCAATAAATTTTTTCCTCGATAAAATTCCGATAACAAAAATATTATATTTCTTTCGTCAATTTAAATTATATTAAGCAACCCTGCATAAAACGTAAGCCAATGAATTTTTTGTCAACTCGCTCAAAACGTCAGAAGACTGACCCAAACCGATGAGCGCAAATTTCAAATACCCAACAAATGCTTTCTCTTTCTTTTTTCTTTAGTACTAATAGTAACGAAATGCTATAATTTTTTTTGCTTCTAGTGCACTTTATCAGACATTGTGTGTATTTCTTTCAAATTGCCATAAAAGTCGTTTGTGTTAACCAAAGATTTATTTTGTAATTTTGCAATTTCGCGCGCCCGACAAACTAATCTGATTATAAATGGAATTTTTTAATAAATTTTTGCCACACTGCATCCCCAGCGTGTACATTGGAATTAAAAAAAAGTCTGTTTGGTTTGTTTTTATGTAAGCAATTTTTTGTTGTTGTTTTCTGTTTTTCAACATGCAAGTTTTTTGTGCAGGTAGTTGAATTCTGCGGAAATGAAAAAATGGAGCAAGAGTAATCCGCGTTGTAGCACGAATCTGTTGATGAAGCGATAGAGAAAACAAGCTTTACCTTGAATGCGACTTCTAAAAGTCGAGCGCATTTTTTAGAAAATATTTTCATGTGCATACATACTTTTGTTGTGGCTTAAAACCGCAGCCTAGAATACGTTTTATTTTGGCTTAAAATTTGAATCATTTAGGCTTCACTTCCAGCATTCACGCCAGTTGAACAGTGGTTCTTTGCTGTTGTTTGTTTTTTTTGCACATTTTAGAGCATTTTCTATGCTGCAATCGAGCTCGCCCGCCCGCCCGCTCAGCTCAGCTGCCCACCTCAGGCGATGACATCACGGCGCTGATTTGTGCGAGTAATCGCCACAGCCGCCGCCGACTTTTGTAAATTTATTAACTCGCGCAAAGGTAATAATTAATTGGCATCACGCTTGACTGCATAAGTGACGCAGTGCCGGGGGGAGGGGGGAAGAGTATTTGAAGCAGTGGCCGTAACGCGCAGACGTGCTTCTTCAAAGCGCGCGCGCGTCGGCGCAATCAAAATTCATTGCAAGCAAAGCAGCACAGCATAAAATTAATTCAATTGTGCCAAATTTAATCGCTTGAACAATTGAAATACATATGTACATACATTTTTGTAAGAAACACTTCGCCTTAAGATTGTAGCAATGAGGGAAAAAAGTGCAACAAAGAAGCACGCGACAACGGCTACAATTCGATTTTGGCCAATTCGTGTGAATGCAACAACGATTTGCTCTGCAACGCTGCCACCTTCTAAATTTTTGCAAATAAAGTAAAGCCTCGCTTTGCGACGTTAATTGGTTCCCGAAAAATTCATCGCAAGCGAAACGTCGCAATTCGAATTGCATGGAAGTGTGCTAAAATATTGAAGATGCATACGTCCCAATGCTAAATCCAAAGATTATTTGATCAAAAACAAAGCAATTTCCAGTTTCTAATAAATTTATTTATTAATACAGAAAATTAAAATTTAAGAATTTTACGATGCGATGTGAAATGACGAAAATTTATTCGCCTATTTTTTTCGGCGCAATGTGAAACGTCGCAAAGCGAGGCTTTACTTTATATGAGTTCGAATCAGCAGCAATTGAAGCTAAGAAGTTTGAAAAAAACACACAAAGTTTGTTTAAATGAAGCCTAAAGACCTATTCTGGCATTATAGTCACAATAAAATTACACTTTTTATAGGAAAATAAAAATGTTCATTGACAAAAATAACAATTGATACAAAGAAAGAGTTGTGCTTTTTGTGACTCTCGCCAGAATAGAACTGTCAGTTAAATCGAGAATTTGTACTTCATAAGTTCGCATTGGCGACAACTACCGCATCCGGATGAACCACTTGGTTGACACAGACAGTCGGATCAGCATCCAGCTGCTTAGCTACGCTGGCTAGGTCATGTCATGCCTATGGACGAGAAGCTCCAGCGAAAAAGGTACATATTTGAGACGGCAGTTGGAGGACGGTCTTTAATTCAATTTGTTATTATAACCGGCTTCATATTTTTTATCTTCATCATCAATATGAGTTAAAATTTTTGATCAATTATAGGTAAATTACAAAATTATGATTCGTGGTCGAGCAAAGAAATATGTATTCCTTTCTTAACTACTTTAGAAGATGTTGTCTTGTTTTAGTTTTCATGCAATTCTTGTTTTTTCTAAAGCAAAATTTAATAAATAAGGTATTTCAAGTAAGAAGAGCAGTTACAATCTAATATATAACAAGTAAGGAAGCAATCAGTCGGGTTTCACCGACAGAGTAATACCCTACACCATGTTCCCAAGTAGGGTGATCATTCACTGAAATTGTGGGCGTATTTGATTTACAACCTACATAGTGGGCGGACCACGCCCATTTTTGGCAGACTACAAGATATACCTAATAGGACTATACATGCCAAATATTAATGCTCTGACAGGTGTACACCAGATGTTATCGGCATATTTATTTTACTGCCCCCATGGTGGGCGGACCACGCCCATTTCTGGAGAATTAAAAGATATTCCTACCAGGAACGAAGTAACCAAATCTGGACTCTCTGGTGTATATATTATGGAAGTTAAGAGGATTTTTTGTTTATCGCCTATATAGTGGGCGGACCACGCCCATTTTCTTGTATGGCATCTAAGACCTATATATCAACTTGGGAACCGAATTTCATTCATTTATATTCGTAACTAGTCAATTGGGAGCCATTTTACCGAAAAAATTTTGCCGGCTATATAGTGGGCGGACCACGCCCATTTTTTCCTGAGATATAGAAGAGCTACCTCTTAACTTGAATACCAAGTATTATTCTTTTCCATGAGTAATTACACAAATTATAGCCATTTTACCGAAAAAAATTCGAGGTAGTGGGACTTAGACCCGTTGTGGGCGTGTCCTTCGGTAAATTTGGTCCAAATCGGACAACTCCTTTCTTTTTTTTGCGTACACGCAGACAGACAGACAGACAGACGGACAACCGGAAATGAAAAGAGAAAGTGTTTCTGATCATTTCTATATACTTATGTCTATACATAGGAAGGCTCCTTTAATGCGTTACAATTTTGGCACAAAGTTATTATACCCTATTACCATAGGTGTAGGGTATAAAAATGAATGTTTGTTTGTCTGTCTGTCTGTCTGTCCGGCTATACAAAGCTACACGCGTTGACCGATTTCAGCCAAACTTTATACCAATATTGTTGAAGACCAAAGGAAGGCGACTGTATATAAAATTTTTCGATTCATCAAGAGGGCGTGGCACCTCCCATATAACTTAAATATTTGATTTGGTATATCTTTAAAACCACATGTCATACGACGTTAAAATTTTGTATTCTCTTAGTATTTAGTCGTGCCCTCTTGCTTAAAAAAATTTAGGGGCGTGGGACAAGGGGGAGTGGCACTCCCTATACAACTTAAATATTTGATTTGGCATATCTTTAAAACTACAAGTCACGCAGCATTGAAATTCCGTATGCAGGCCCCTCTTAGATGCTTCGTCCCACGGGTAAATTTTATGGGCGTAGGACAAGGGGCGTGGCACTTTTCAATCAACTATACATTTGGGTATAACTTTAGAACTATACAGCACACATAAATGAAACACGATACGAACTTACTACATGTCCGTATCCTTCAACTCGGAAAATGGGGCGGGCATTGGGCAAGGGGCGTGGCATCTCTCATACAACGTAAATATTTCATTTGGTATACCTTTAAAACTACATGTCATACAACGTTAAAATTTTGTATTCTGTTAGTATTTAGTCATGCATTCACGTAAACATTTTTACATAATTTGGGTTTTATATATGTACTAGCTGTCCCGGCAAACGCTGTTCTGCCTAAAATAATTATTTTATTCCAAGATTTGTTTTTAAATGTATTTCAATAATGGTAGGAATTTTTTTGATAATATGAAAATTATGTACAGGAAGAATAGGTTTTCGTGAATAGGTAATCTACATACACAGATTCCCCGTATGATGTGGCACTCGGGTAAAGCCGGGTGAATCAGCTAGTAAGATATAAAAAAGCACTCTGAAAATTTAAAAATCACTTCATTGCACTGAAATAAGTAAAATTCGTATTTAGCCAACTTACATTTTTATACCCTACACCTATGGTAATAGGGTATAATAACTTTGTGCCAAAATTGTAACGCATTAAAGGAGCCTTCCTAGGTATAGACATAAGTATATAGAAATGATCAGAAACACTTTCTCTTTTCATTTCCGGTTGTCCGTCTGTCCGTCTGTCCGTCTGTCTGTCTGTCTGCGTGTATGCAAAAAAAAGAAAGAAGGAGTTGTCCGATTTGGACCAAATTTGGTACACAGTTACAGTGAACCTCGGGTTAGGTAAAGTGTTAAAATTATTCAAATTACCCGAAGGACACGCCCACAACGGGTCTTTAAGTCCCACTACCTCGGATTTTTTTCGGTAAAATGGCTATAATTTATGTAATTACTCATGGAAAAGAATAATACTTGGTATTCAAGTTAAGAGGTATGTCTTCTATATCTCAGGAAAAAATGGGCGTGGTCCGCCCACTATATAGCCGGAAAAATTTTTTCGGTAAAATGGCTCCCAATTGACTAGTTACGAATATAAATGAATGAAATTCGGTTTCCAAGTTGATATATAGGTCTTAGATGCCATACAAGAAAATGGGCGTGGTCCGCCCACTATATAGGCGATAAACAAAAAATCCTCTTAACTTCCATAATATATACACCAGAGAGTCCAGATTTGGTTACTTCGTTCCTGGTAGGAATATCTTTTAATTCTCCAGAAATGGGCGTGGTCCGCCCACCATGGGGGCAGTAAAATAAATATGCCGATAACATCTGGTGTACACCTGTCAGAGCATCAATATTTGGCATGTATAGTCCTATTAGGTATATCTTGTAGTCAGCCAAAAATGGGCGTGGTCCGCCCACTATGTAGGTTGTAAATCAAATACGCCCACAATTTCAGTGAATTATCACCCCACTTGGGAACATGGTGTAGGGTATTACTCTGTCGGTGAAACCCGACTGATTGCTTCCTTCCTTGTTTTGAATTGGAAAAGACATTAAGAATCTTTTTATGCTAGTGTGAACAGGGCTCAACAATTTGATATGAAAACATATTTAAATAGTTCGTTGATAAAACCATTCTAACATGTTGGTTCGAAATTTGGAGGGAATTTAAATAATTTTATAAGAACAAACAAGTGGTAGGGAATTTTAACAATTGGGAAAAAAAGAAGAGCCAATGAAATGTGGGAAATTTGCAATATTTGTATGTGGCAGAGCTGTTGCCCTTATAAATTCGCCCTATTGAAGCGGCGTCAATTAAAAGATTCTTGTTGTTGTTTTGTTTTGGTCTTGCGGCGGCTTCCACGGAAATCTGTGCCAATTGCCGTATTCTGCTAGTGTCTGCACATTTAATGGATTTGTGAGAAGAAAAACACAAATAAACAAAAAATGTTATGCAGCAGTGAGAACGGGCAAGGCAGGGTAGGTCAGGGCAGGGAAGGGGCGTGCTGCACTTACCACAGCTTGCAACATGTGCACGTACAATGACGCCCCGCCCCGCCCCGCCCCGCCCCGTCACAGCGCGATCGTATCGACGGCGCGTGGATACGCAGAGTGCAGCGATACAAAGCTCGATTGTTGTTGGCTGTTGCTGTTGTTGCAGCCGGCGAAGTCCATTTCGTGCGGTCGTAAATTTATGCACATTTTTATCTATGCCACGAAATAGATTTACTTAACTTTTCTTGCAGCTAGCGGATACACTTTTCCTTTTTGGTTCTGCTTCTCACATGATCGCGTTCGTGTTTGTATATGCCACTAAATATCTCATCCATATGTGCCTGCCTCCATCCCCGCTACTTTACTCTTCCAATCGCCCCTGCAATGTTTTTCTAATGCGCTTTAATTTGATTGTCGATCGTGTTAGGATCGTCCGCGCAGCGTTCTATGCGCCACAATTTCGAAATTACAATAATTTAATTAAGTTGTTGATGGAAGCGTTGAAATTGTTTCGTGTGCTCGGTTGCTTTTGTTGCGGTCGCGCTGCTCGTTTCGAATTCGCCTTCATTCAACTCATATTAACCTCCTTTAAAGTATTTTTAGTTGTGAAAGGTATCTGAATTCGGTTTCTGCTTTTCGTTGTGTATGTATGTGTGTGTGTCTTTAGCGTTTTATGAATGCGATACATCTGAATTTTGTATTGTGCTATTGTTTTTGTCTTTGTTTCGAGCACGCTTTTCAAACTTTTAAAGGCTTGTGCGTTTTTGTGTTATTGTTATTCTAAAAATGCTGTTGTTAGATGCTATTTTGATCTTTTTATACCCTACACCTATGGTAATAGGGTATAATAACTTTGTGCCAAAATTGTAACGCATTAAAGGAACCTTCCTAGGTATAGACATAAGTATATAGAAATTATCAGAAACACTTTCTCTTTTCATTTCCGGTTGTCCGTCTGTCCGTCTGTCCGTCTGTCCGTCTGTCTGTCCGTCTGTCCGTCTGTCTGCGTGTATGCAAAAAAAAGAAAGAAGGAGTTGTTCGATTTGGACCAAATTTGGCACACAGTCACAGTGAACCTCGGGTTAGGTAAAGTGTTAAAATTATTCAAATTACCCAAAGGACACGCCCACAACGGGTCTGTAAGTCCCACTACCTCGGATTTTTTTCGGTAAAATGGCTATAATTTGTGTAATTACTCATGGAAAAGATTAATACTTGGTATTCAAGTTAAGAGGTAGGTCTTCTATATCTCAGGAAAAAATGGGCGTGATCCGCCCACTATATAGCCGGCAAAATTTTTTCGGTAAAATGGTTCCCAATTGATTAGTTACGAATATAAATGAATGAAATTCGGTTCCCAAGTTGATATATAGGTCTTAGATGCCATACAAGAAAATGGGCGTGGTCCGCCCACTATATAGGCGATAAACAAAAAATCTTCTTAACTTCCATAATATATACACCAGAGAGTCCAGATTTGGTTACTTCGTTCCTGGTAGGAATATCTTTTAATTCTCCAGAAATGGGCGTAGTCCGCCCACCATGGGGGCAGTAAAATAAATATGCCGATAACATCTGTTGTACACCCGCCAGAGCATCAATATTTGGCATGTATAGTCCTATTAGGTATATCTTGTAGTCTGCCAAAAATGGGCGTGGTCCGCCCACTATGTAGGTTGTAAATCAAATGCACCCACAATTTCAGTGAATTATCACCCCACTTGGGAACATGGTGTAGGGTATTACTCTGTCGGTGAAACCCGACTGATACTTCCTTACTTGTTTTAAATACAGTTCAGTAAATAAAACGTTTTTGTAGCTTTTAGGGATTGAGTTATTATCGCATTCAGATATTATTTAAAATTTTTTATGATTTCATCTGAGTAACAATGTCAAATTCTTTAGTTTGAAGCTGCCGAAATCAAATACACAGTTTATAGTGGAAGCTGTAAGCCAAGCCGAATATTCGGTTGCTAGTATAGGCATCGGAATAGGCATTTCAGACAGCGGTGACTTGGAGACTAGGTCCCTTTTCCAAACTGTAGACATTGGTTTAAGTAATGAAAAGTTTGTAATTACGGACGTTATATTATAAAGCTAATTCAGTAGGTTCGTTTTACTCGAATGCTCGAATAATTCGGATTTTTTTTTATAAAATAGTAATATAGTTATATGTTTGTATGTATGTAAAGTGGACCACGATGACTTACTGGAAATGTGCTCGGTCTCTAATGTCAAGGGTCCGCTCAGCCCTCTTGTAAAATAAAAAATTAAAAAGTTATGTTTTCTGATTTTATTATGGTATCTTACTATCTGTGTATTTAATATAAAAAAACATTTTATCGTATTCGCGAAAATTTAAATTTCAGGCCAAGTCTAGAATGCGTACATTTGAATAAATAGACTTGTACAATCTTTATTTTAAAATTTTGTTGCATTTTTGAAAGATTTGTTTAGGCTAAAGATCATACTTTTAAGAGTTTAGTAGTGATCTGTTAGAATACGAGAGCTTCTAGCGAATTTCAGTATGGAGTTGATTTCAATCTTCGAAGTCTCCTCCGGCTCAGTAAGCCATGGGGCTCTCTAGTAGATTATGCGAGATTTAGACATGGCGGAAAAGAGATACAGGAGATGGTCGAAAGTTCCTATGAATCCATGTTCCCTGCATTTCCTGTACGTACTATAAGATATCAGCAAAAGAGTTTGTTAAAAGCGAAGGCGTAAGATTTCATGTCCCGTTGATTTCGCAGTTTTAACTCGGTTCGTTGTAAACGAACGATTTTATTAAACGTATATGTTATGAACGGAAATAACTGCGATTCTGCAAAAATATGCATACACCCGCGATTATGCATGGCTTATGCATGGGTAGAAAATTGAATATTTTTCGAATTTTCATGTTATCGGAGTTATGCAAGTAATACAACAAAGTTACATTAGCTAGGAATACAACCTGATGTGTATAATTCATCGATATTTTTATATTTGCCGAGCTCCCAGGGAATTTCTCCAAACGTTGGTGCTTCATAAATTTTGGTCTGAATTGTGAAGCTATCCGGGAATAGTTTTCATTTGATAAATATGTAAATATTTAAAAGCTACTGTAGTGCAGTCTCTAAAGCATTTCGGCGACTCAAAGCGATTTGCAGATTTGCAACGAAAAAGCCTAGAATAGTTGAACGATTTTTACAGAAATTATGCATCTCAATCATTTTATTTATTTTGCGCCTGTCGCTGTCATTACTTTGTCGACAATGTAGCAGGAATTGTTGACGGCTTGACATGGCGCTTTAAATTATGCCAACGGCAAATAAAGCGAAATGTGTGTGAAATACAAAATCGTTAACACGAAATGCGTACTTCATGAAAAATTCGTTGTTTTCTCTGTTTATTTGATTTTTATGATAATTTACATCGTTGCAATTGCTGAAACATGGTACTCATTTCCCCATTTCGACGCTCGAATGTGATGCTTTTACTTAATATGTATAAAATGAAATAAACTGAAAAATATTTAAATAAAATAACGCGCGTAGCTGCAATAACTACAAAATAAGAACAACTATAATGAAAAGATTCTTTCAAAACCTGAATAAAAGTAAAAAAGGCAGAAATGCAGTAAAAATAACAAACAACAGATAAATTAAACCATTTAAAATACAGCTGTTTTTCTTTTTGTCTTAATTTATTTATTTTGCTTTATTTTAACAATAAATTCAATGTCGCATATACACGCAATGCCGTTGCGGCGCTTTCATATCCGTAGCTTTTGGCTATGGACATTTTTAAGTTCAAGTTCAGTTTGTTTTATTTGCCATTTAATGGCGTGCCGCATGCGTGCAGTTCGTCCGCTCGTCCGTCACATCAACAACAACAATAACAATTCATCGAATTCGAATACTTATGTAGTATAATTCAACTGGTTTGAAATTCTATTGAGGCAACTTTTCTAAACGATTTTAATGTGTTTTTTATTAGCCGTTTTCATTACATTTGATTGCATCGAGCACACCCAGGCTTGCCTCCACCAATGAACTGCTGCCGCTCACTTGTAATGAAATTGTTTTGATTTTCGCTCTGCTCTTTGCTTTTGTGAGCATTCGTGGTTCGAAACCTGTTCAATTAAAAGCTATGCAAAAGCATAGGTGTATGCAATTGGGCACAGAAGGCTGGCAGCTGCCTCCCCTAGTTGAGCTCTAAAGCCATCAATATGAAAAAAAAGTTCATAATTTTTAGACAATAATACGACTGACAATATTGTATACGTTTTCTATGTATCAACGACCTCATCCACGCTACAAATTTTTTCTATTATATAGCAATTTTGTTATTAAAGTTGACAAAAAATGATTAGTAGTACAAACATTTTAAAGGGAACATCTTAAGAGAATATATATAAAATGTTCTAAATTTCTAAAGTTTTCATTGAGTTTTTGGTGCTCCTGGAACCTGAAAGTACAAAAAAGAACTACAAGTAGGTGAACCCTTCAAATTGTACACTCATTTATTGGTTTATTTCGCTTGTTAAAAAAATAATTCAACAGCAAAACAAATAAAAAATGATTGGCCCCCGAAATGGAACTCTGCGTACGCCCATGCATCGACTGTTTTGGAGCTTAGAATGCGAGTAATCCTGTTTTCGATCTGGTAGCATTTTTTGGCACAAATATTGTTAACTGGTACCTTTTGTATCAATCATGTAAGAATTTTGTATTGAAACCCTGACTGTAATAATGTTTGCTGTCAGAACGAATTATAACGTGAGACGAGAACAAGCAAGTAGTGAGGCAGACCACAGCTCTTTAATAAAATACAAGTTTGAAGTTCAGAATTGCGAACTGAAGAAAATAAATCGTTTCATTTGGAAACTAGGTCGGGAAACGCGACCGAAAAGACTCACTCGTTTCAATGCAGTCAAAATCGACTTAGGCTTAATTTTGTTGCTTTTGTATGATTAATTTCGATCACCACATATAAACCGTTGTTAAGATTCAACCACCCAATCAGAAAGATGGACTTCACTCACCGTCATTTATACATGAATATGAAAATAGAAAGATTTTTTATCGAAAAGTTCAATGTTCAGCATATACAAAATAAATTAAATAAAAAATGTATTACATGTGCTCAGTACGTGTTGTTTTACTAATAGATTAGTTATGATAACAAATTTTTTAGTTGTTGGCATTATTTCAATAGTAAGTTAGTTTGCATTATAAAGTACAAAGCCAACTTCCGACCGGGTAAATATCTTCTGACAGGCTTGAGAGTAAATATTATTTTATATTTTTGCTGTTGCTTCGCTGTCGGCGACAACAATTTCAATTGCTACAATTTGCCCGAAAAGGCAGGCGTGTTGGCAGGCAGGCAGGCACTTAGCCTCAGCCTCAGCGAGATGACATAAACCGCTCAAATTGATTTCTTTAAACTTGTTGAACTCGGTCAATTAATGCCGCGTGTGGGTGTTGCGTTGCGAAATGCGAAATACGAAAAGCGCAATCGAAGCCGAAGCCGCAGTGAGAGGCAGCAATGGGAGGCCGCGGCAAGAACGGCTGCGTGACCGAGCTGAACAAACGAATATTAATTGAGGCTATTGGTCAAATTGGCTGCGAAGGTGATGGCGAGAGCTCAAGCTGCATATTGTTGCAAGTCATTTTCCTTGCCAGAGCTGGAAAAAAAGTGAGCTTGCACTAATTAAACCAATGGCTTGATATGACGTTCTGTATTAATATGCAACTCAGTATTGTTTTTTTAAGACCGGAAGTTGGTGAAACTATCATTTACTAATACATACAGCATAAATCATTTATGGCATATGCTACAAACTGTGGCCTGTCAAATGCCACCACTACTCACGCGGCTAAGACATGTGCATACATTTTGTGAAAGCCCAAAAAGAGCTACCGTCTGTAGATACCAAGGAAAGATTTTTCAGTCAAGTGTATCCGACAGAGTAATGCTCTGCATCATTTTATCAAGTTTCAGTGTTATTGAAAGTTTCATTGTTATTTAAAAAGATAGTTTTAAGTTAGGCCATATTAATTTTGAAAAATTAGGAGAATAATAATTATCGGAATACGCTGAAGAAATGTAATTGGTAATTGCTGGACTGACTAGAGGTCTGCAGCAAGTCGCATCTATTCGGCTTGAGCCACTGCTGCAAAACGAAGTGCATGTCAGCACTCTGAGTAAAACGATAGTCACTACTAATTCTCAAACTTGTGAACAGTGTAATGTTGTGTAAAATTTTTTTTAAAATATCTATCATTCAATTTAGAATGCACATTTTTAGAATGAGAGAGTAAATTAACTTTACTTATTTTGAAATAGGTTAGGTTAGGTTAAAAAGACTGTTTACTGCTAGCAGTAAACCCACCCAAAGGCCGAAGGCCCATTGTGATGCCTTGTATGTACATATATGGAACCCAGTAGATGGAGAAAGCCCAGACCCTTAGGTTTGAGTGAACCATCCTGATATTGAAATAACTTTTTTCTAATTTTTGAAATTTTAAACAAGTTTTTATTATATTGTAGATAAGTGCTTAAAGTTTCAAGTCCTTTAACCGAAATTGCTGTAATTTTGACTTGATAGATTTTTCCATGGCGCTCAATTTGACAGGTCCTTTACTTTCTCTACATTTCTTCATTCGGCGGCTTCTAGGCTCATATTACGTTTTTAGTAAAATATTCTTGTATACACTCTAATCTAAGTACCGGGCCATGTCCAAATAGATGGCAATGAACGTGCAGACAAAGCAGCAAAAGATGCCTCTCACGCACCCCATACAACAACACCTAACCTTAATCCAAACGACATCAATAAGTTTATAAAAGCTCGCCATACAGCCATACAAAAAGATGATTGGATATCCACTGGATTCCCAATGGTATAAAAGCATAAACAATTCCAAGATTCCCTTAACCGAATTCCTAAACCAGCACAATCAAATACTAAGTAGACTAGACATAATTAAGTTTGAGCGATTACGTCTAGGTCACACAAAAATAACCCACGAACACTTAATTAATAAAGTTGATTCCCCATCTTGCTTCTTCTGTAATTCCAACTGTTCCTTAACTATTATCCATATACTAACAGACTGCCAATACTTTATCCCGTCAAAACAACAATTTTTCAACAGCACCGACCCACTCTCCCTTCTCTCCGAACCAACAATAGACCATATCACAACATACACAAAGTTCCTTAAAAGCACAGACCTGTACCATCTAATCTAGTAATAAGCTAGTTAAGTAAGTCTCATAACATAGATTAAGCTGAAGGCCCTTGTTGCTATAGCTTTAAGCAATTAACTAATAATTTTAATTATTTGTTAATTTTAAATAAATAAATAAATAAAAATTCGTGTATATAGGTATGTATATAGTCTTTACAGACTAAAAATTCCTGAACTTCGGCTTTTTTATCACGCTCAGGTTGGGATCGTCCCTTAAGGCGTCAGAGTTCGCTCCACCAAAATTGAGCATGTATTCTTTAAGTGTAGCGTGCATAAAGTTCAGCTTAAAATATGCGAAACACACAAAGAAACAATAAACATTTGTGTGCAAAATTTCAATTTAAAAGGTTGAACGAGCGTTTTGCATTTTAAGAAATGTTTTCTCTGCTTTTATGGCAGAACGGCACTTTTATGGGCACTGATGCAAATGAGCCTGAAATTATGCTAAAAAGCAAATAAAGACCACTTCCACTTTAGGCGGCTAATTTATGCCGCTCACACTTTTTCAAAATCGGGACGTGAACTCGACAGTGAACGTGCCACAACGTTCGCGAAGAAGGAAGGAGGTAGAGTACTCTTAGCGCTGCAAAAACATCGAACACTTGTTGCGAAAAACTCAAAACGTTTTGCAAACAAATTTGAAATTTTAAATGTTGTTGTCAACTTTTGACCAATTTTTGTTGTCGCTAATGTACGTCAATGTCAATTGCAATTGCGACAACAACAGTAGTTACACACAATAGCAAAATTATGCCCACATGCATGAAGTGTGTTTGTTTTTGTTATTGTTGTTGTGTTTTTGTTTGTAAGCCGCTTACAGCCAACGCCATGGAATTACATCAAAAATATTCGTAAATATATTTCATGAATTGACGAAATTGTAAAAGAGTTTCTATTTATCAGCAGTTTTTGTTTTTGTTGTTGTTGTCGCTGTTAACACAGTGGGTGATTTCCGTTCAAACACTTTACTTTATTTGCCTATGGTCAATAAGATAAATTCTGCCGATACTCAAAAGTCACATTCACTTACCATACAAGTCACGTCGATAGCTGGATACGGCGATACGGCGACGCTTCACTCGCATTAAAAGTTCTTTTTCGAAATCAATCCAGCAACTTTCCGGCCTCTCAGCCGTTGGATTTGTCAGTGTTTGGGTGTGGCTGTCGTCTGACAGGAGTTGCGCTTTGCTGTGCCTTGTGCCGTTAGAGCGGCTGCGTGTAGGCGTAGAAGTTTGCCACTTCGTCCGCCCGCCTAGCAGTCTAGCTGTTTTTCTTGATCTTGTCCGAATGTGAGCTTTGCTGTAAGACAACAAAGTGACCAACATGGCCTCTCTGAAAATCAAAGTGTTGGCAATAATTGTCGATATTTGTGACTCGAAATATTCAGCTTTTAGTACTATCGAAAAGGAAAGAAAATGCATTTTCATCAAATATTTATAATTTAACCAACGCGAGTGTATTAAGTTGTTTTAAGAATGTAAATTACTTAGTAAAACAGCTATGCAAAAGTCATCGTGTATCTTCTTATCGTTAAAAGAGGATAACGCTCTAAGCTGTATAAATATCGATGAGTTTGTTCTAAAGGTGTCTTGCTCGGCTTAGGCGAATTTTGTCAGGGGTCAAATTAATTATGAAAAGTTGAAATTCGTCTCCGGAAAAATCAGATTTCTAGGCTTAACATGCTTTATCGATATAAGAACATTCATAAGCATTCATACATACATATGTACATAGACAGTTCATCGTATCTGCAAGTTTGAAACTGCAATATCTTCCTCGTAGCTTAAAATATAAATGTTTGATGGACATTAAGGGGAAGTTTATAAATTTGGTAGCCAGAAAAAAGAACTTAAATATGGGCTCTGAATTTTACTGTGTGTTTGTGGCTTCGGTGTCTACAAATTAAATAAATAAATGGCTATATCAAAAGCTTAAATTATTCCGAACAGTTTGTGAGAGTTGTAATTAAATAGAAATTATGAAATTAAATAAAATACTCTCGCTTCTAATAAGGATAGAGATTACGCTAATCCACTCTTAACTCGTCGCAAAGCCACTCTCTGCAAATGACTTGAACAATTGCAACACCGCGTTTTGATAGCCCAAAGCGATTAAAAGCAACATTTCGTTGCAACAGTTTTTACAAATGAATGGCTGACATTTCGAATTTGTGTGCTCGCCGAACAGCTGTTGACAACGATTGCAACCGGCTTAGCTGCCAGGAAGGAGGGAACTGCGTCTATGCATTGTTCGAAGTAAATATGATAGATGCTGTTGTTGCAACTGTTGTATGTTGAATTGGAACGACAGCCAAAACTTTTTATTTTTTTTTACTGCCATTTATCGAATGCAGACATAGATAATTTTACTTTCAAATTAGTCAAAATGTGGGCGAAGTTATATAACTTGACAAATTGAAAATGCATTGCACAATGTGGCAAATAACATGTTGACAATTTTTATGCTGTCCTTTTGATGCTTGCACAATTTCTATAGTACGAAATATTTGCAGCTATATGCTTATTAATGTATATTAATAAGTTCTATTTTTTTTTTTGCTAATTCCTCACATAGATATGTACATATGTGAGGTTCATAGTGCTCCCTTTTTGTTCTTTGTTTGCTATTCCATCGTTAAAGACTGTCCTTCGTGATCTTTGTTCTATCCAAGCGTTTCGGTATTCAGGGCTAAAGGCGTTAGTTTATACATTTATATATTTGAAATCTCTTTTAGTGAGTTGTAAAAGGGTTATCCCATATGGTTTAATCTGCGTCTGGTCCATGCTGTACAGAAGCAGAGTAGGAGCTCCAGCGTTGCCGTTTGCTCATTATATAGGTGGTGTTGTCCTATAAGATTAGATTAGAAAGATGGAATCAAAACCATTCTGTCTGTTGGTAAGGAGCCCCATCAGGGTACCTAAGACTCTAGTTTAATCCGTTAAGCACCACGGTCTGAACTCTAGACCAGTTTTTTTTTTTTTTTTTTTTGTTGTCGGAATATGAAAAACCTACCAGCACGCAGACAAGTATTTGTCCATTGTACTGGTAAGCTGATTCCTTTTACTGAAATCTTCCTGAGCTTTTAATAAAGCGGAGGATTTTCGATGGTGGCAAGGAACTTAGTTGATCGGTTCTCACCACGTCTGACTCCAGCAGCTGCAATCGCGACCTGAAAAAGGCGGGACACTCGCATAAGAAGTGGGTAACGGTATCCTCGTCCTCCAGACAGCTCTCACAGACACTGTCGTCGGCCAGACCCATCGCACTTAGGTGTTTTGCACAGGAGGTATGACCGGTCAAGACGCCCACAAGAAGTCTACAATCCTTACGGTTTAGAGACCTAAGAAAAGAGGACTTACCTTTGTCGACGGTTGGAAGCAGGAGCTTCGTCTGTCTGCATCCAGCTAGCCCGGCCCATCTTTGACCGTGTTGAGAAACAACCCAGTCGTTTATGGACGCTTTGACCATGGAAGAAGGCAGGCCAAGGGCAGGTTCAGGGCCCAGAAAGTGGTCTTCAGAACCTGATCTAGCAAGTTCATCGGACACTTCATTTCCGGACACGCCGAAGTGCCCCGGTACCCAAAAGAGGGCGAGTGAGTTGTGAAAGCCTACGCTGTTAAGCTTGGCCTTACACTCTTTGACTGTCTTGGAGGTGGTGATTGGGTTGAGCAAGGCCATAAGTGCAGCCTGACTGTCACTACAGACGCAAATACTCTTGCCAGACCATCCACTTTCCCTGACGAAGTCCATAGCCTTTAGGATTGCAAAGACCTCCGCCTGAAAGACGGATGCATGCTTTCCCAATGGATAGTGAAGTTTTGTGTCGTTTTCCTCAAAATACACACCAGCTCCTGAACCTTCGTCAGTTCTGGACCCGTCTGTAAAGACTCTACAACACCCCCTGCCTGGCTCGGCTGACGAAAGCCAGCTGTCGCGTTCAGGAAAGGAAACTTCGTATCTGCGCCGGAGTTCGAGGTGCGGAACTAATACATCAGACGGCATGCTCATTCCATCCAAGAATGGTAGAGAGGTCTGCGCAGAGTTATGCACGTCCCGATGCGATTCAAACCACATCCCTACTTGTTTCAATCTAAAGCAGGCCTTGGCGGCTTCACCTCGGATGAAAATGTCCATGGGTGGAATGTTGAGTATTACGTCTAGAGCAGGGCCATGGGTGGTCGGGAAAGCTCCCGTACAGCCAAGACACACTGTTCTTTGTAGACGCCCCAGCGAAGCAATGACGCATTGGCGAGAAAGCCTGCTGAACCAAACTACAGACGCATACGAGATTATTGGTCGAATCAATAGAAAAAAAAATCGAAATCATAGACCAGTGGTGGCCAACCCAAATGACCCTACGGGCCACTTTGGAAATGCATCATAGCTCCGCGGGCCACATGCCATACATTTTTCGACACTTTGATCTTTATCTTCGAAACCAATCCACCTAAAATTATGAAAAAAAAACATTTTTGGAATCCACGGACGTAGCCCTTTCTAACGATACGACATAAAAATATTTTTCTTTTTTGTCCGACCCGAAAAATATCTTTAGTAAAAGTGTGATGAATCTCAAGGGCCAAAAAAATCTAGGCGGGCCACATGCGGCTACTGCTGGTCTAGACACTATTGCATTTCCAGCAATAAAAAATTAATTTTTCGACCAAGAAATGTAAACTTTCGTAAAGCTCTAACAGTCTGATAAATGCGCAATTTATTTAAAAGAAAACGAAATAAACGACATGGTCTATTGCTTTTTTCTTCAGCATGGATCGTTTTGAATACTTTTTTTTTGTACATACATATGTTGCAGCGACAAGAGTCTTCAACATTTTACACACACTGCGCGTCATTCAATGAACGTGAAATATATTTACGCGCTTCATTGCTTTTTTGCTTGCGATATGTCATTATTCCATTAGTCGTGCAATTATGACAACATTAAAACGGCCACAACAACAGTGAAATAAAATTTTTAAACAGAAATTGTGACAAAAGGAAAATAAATAATTCTTACAAACATGTTTTGTATGCTCTAGAAAGCATTCCGTAATTGTAGTCTTTGAGAGCGAGTGAAAGTTTTCAGTATATGAACATTCATAAAGCGTGATAGAAGAACAAGCTGCCTCTCTGTCCGTCTGTTCGCTGTCGCTGCTCATTGATCAAATTATAAGGAAAACCATGAAGCTTCCAACCTACTTGCATGCGCCACTTTTGAAAAAGTGAAAATCTCAGCGAGGCACTTGATAATTACAAAATCATTTCGAAGCTGCTTACGCGAGCCAATTGGGAACACGGCTTGGCCACGGATTTTACCTTGGGCCTTTGAAGATGCAATTGTGTGCATGTGCAGCGGAATGTGTGTGTGTGTGTGTGTGTGCCACATTTTGACAGGAGATGCGTCAAACATGCAATCTTTATTTCTCAACTTTTTTCCTTCTCTGTTTTGTTTAACCGAAACGCTTTTCGAGAAGGAGCTGAGGCAGCTGTCAGAGCGATCTTTAACTACGCAGCACACTCACACACACATACACACTACAAGGGCGCAAAACTATCAACATCTTTAGACAAGCAACGCTGAAGAGTGCTCAAATGTCAAAAACGTCTGTTGTCTGGTGAAGTGTTTTGACTTTTTGTTTGAGCTGATGCTGAAGTGTTTTTGGTTTTTTCAAAATATGAACTATAACAACAACAAAACGTATTCACAAAAAATTGAGAAATCGCAATGCGATCGGTCGCTAATGACCTGGCGTCGGTGTCTGGAAGGTTATGAAAATATTTTTACTGTGGTTAGTTAAAAAATTTTAGAAATAATTGTAATCATTTTATTTTTGAAGGCAAAGGCAATAGGTTCTCAGTTAAATTAGTAAGAGGTTGCTGCGCCTGCTTGTTCTTCTTCACTTTCCTTCAACAAATTCCATATGAGTTTACGAGTTAATTTTAGCAGGATTTTGTAATGCTCTTTATATTGAGATAGACAAATCGCTTTCCCGGTCTTTTCGGGATTTCCCAAAATTAACCATTTTCATAGGTTTACAATTGTTCAAATAAGACTTTTAACATTCAACTAAACAAATGAAAAACAATTAAAATTGCGAATATGATAGTAAATAAATGTTTAACAAATAACCACTCAGGTGGTGAACCCGAGCAGCCAAACGGTATTTTTAAGCTAATTTTTGGTTTTATCACGAATCCGCAGTCCATTTTTAGTAACCATTAGGAGAGGTTTTCAAGATAATTCTCGAATCCATATTAAGCAATTTTCATCCACAAATTGTAACTTTATTTGTAAAAATCTGAAATGAAAGGCAGTGGAACTCAATTGCTGGATGGACCTGTCTAATTAGGACGATTGTTACCGGCCTGACTATTGGCAAAAACGAAATTAATCAGCTTTCCGGCAAATTGTATGAACATGGAAATCTGAAACAGTTTCAGTTAGTCGAACAATCCTCAATTTTCTAATTTGTCTACTTTCTTTTAAAGTGCTAGCAAAAATTTTACAAATTGTTAACATTTTTTCTAAAGACTATTTTTTTGAACTCAATCTTATCTGCTTTTGCGTATAATAGCCACGTTTCGACTTAAATATAGTCGGCCAAATTATCATCATGCCTAATATAAGTGCATTTCACATTATCTATCAACATCTTTCGCCGCTAGCTAAAGAGCTAGATTTGCTGCCGCAACATGCTGCGTGCACAAACAAGCCCACCGCTCGAGGCATCTAACCATGTTGCCGCGCAAATATGGCGTTAAACGACCGGTCTGCCATTTTACGGAGTGCCATTCGTTCCTCTGCGTTTACGAGTAATGACAATTTAAGCACTCTTTTGTGTCCATTTGTGGGAGGGACGGCTTGTGGCAGCTGAGACCCGGCCATAAATTCACCGCAAAGCTAAATGACTTTTGTAGTGAGCTTAGAACTAGAATGGCAATGTCGGCAGATTGTACCCGCATCGCCATAAATATCGGTATACACTACTCACAAAAGGTGTTCGCGTTCGAGACAAAATGTGTGACCGTCAGTGGGCAAGCTGGTGGCATATGAGGCATCTTGACGGCAATGCGTGTTCATTCAGAAGATCTGCTGCTGCAAAGTTTCTGAATAATTCGTTGTCAATTTTGTCTTCGGCTTTTTTCAAAAATATAAATGATTTTAGTTAGCAATATTTAATTTTGAATAATTTATCTTCTGACTTAATGTTCCGCTGTTAGTAAAACTGTTAAGAATTAGTTATGCAAAGTTTTTAGCGGTTTTGAGTGACAAATATGATTAGTTAAAAAAATGATTGCACCGCCACTGCTTTTGTTATTGTTGCACTTTCTGGTTGTATGCAGTACCCGCATTTTAGATGCATCTCTGTTTTCCTTTTCCAGTCAAAGTATATTTATTGCCTTTCGAGGAAAAATTTTCATGTTGTATGATCTTCGCGATCGATCTACACGATCTGCGAGCGCTGCAAATGGCGACATTTTACTGTTAATGCGACTGCTGGTTGATGATGACGTTGGTTTCAGCGTAAAAAATCATTTTGGTGGAACCTTTAAGGTGCAATCATTTAAAAATTGTCTCCTAGTCATGCAGCTGGCCGAATAATCCTTTTTCTAATATTCTTTTCAGTTGGAAATAAAAGTTTAAATAGGTGACATTTTTTAGAAATTAATTTCCGTTCTGGATTATATTTAGTATTCATTTCATAAACAATTATTCATAAATGACGGCGATATATGACGTCACGTATATTGGTACTAATTTCAGATAGTTCCTCAGTTTAAAATTTTCAGCTGAAATTAAAATTCGCTGATCACAGATCACGAATCTGAAAACCATTTTGAAGGCTCAGCTCTTAAGAAAATCAGTTTTTACAATTGAAGAAAATATTATTAAAAATAATTTATATGAGATACGGGTTGGTGTTGTGCAAAGCTTTTTGCATTGAAGTTAGCAGTTTTAAGATTACAGTAGAGTCGGGATATAGTGAACCCCCGGTATAGTGAACACTTCGATATAGTGAACACCTAAATTTTTACATGGAGTACTCTAAATAGTGAAAAATCGAAAACCTCTAAATAGTGAACCAATTTTTGAAAGCATTTTCAAGCAGAAACGAACGAAAAAATACAAAAAGGAATCAGAAACGAAAGCGGGTATCCCCTAAATTGTACTTTTGCTGTTGATTGCTGCAAAATCAGCTGTTTCTTGACGTTATTGCTTGTTTTGTTTTTTGTCGAGTGCATATTCTAATGATCTCTTGCACTTATATACACAAATGTCAATTTTGAACAAATAAAATGAGTTTTTGAACAAAAAATGTCAACCTTGATATAGTGAACAGCCTTGATACTGTGAACAGGCCTTGCAATAATTAGTTCACTATATCCCGACTCCACTGTATTACATTGTTACACGGGTACACTAAGAGCCAGACCTCTTACATATAAAACCCAACGCCAATATTCAGTGTATTGACATTTGATATCTACTCAAAACCGAAATATTAAAAGTTCTTCTTGCACCTTTTAACGAAATTAAATTTTAAAAAATGTTTGCTTTCAGTTCTGATTTCCTAAAAAAAATTTTTATAAACAACTTTCCGTATATGAGCTGTTATTTTTGAAAGTTGAATAAGTCAATTTTTTACAAAAATTGAGATAATGGCAGTTATAGATACAACTTTTTGTGATCTTTCTATGGATAAACAATTTATAGTAAAAATAAATTTTTGATTCTAGCATTTGGGAGATGGAAGTTTTACCTCTTAATAGTATTGACACTGAGAGTGAAATGTAAACAATGAAATATCTCGCAATAACGGAAAGTGGACTCAAAAATAACAGCTCATATCAAAGAATTCAACGTGTCAACATTTGCTTTGATTCGCAAAAACAACAACATTAATATGTTGTCTGCGCACAGCAAATGTCAAAGCAACAACAAAATCAACTGTCATTCCAGCATTGCACTCAAGCATGACCCGCCATTTACTTTTTGAAAGTGCCAAGTGCCATTGCTAAAAAGAACACCGAAGACTGCGTTGGCAACTTCATGGCCAATTAGGGTTGCCAGACGCACATACAAATGGGATTGCCTGCAAGCAGATACCGCGATGTCGTCGGTATTTGCAAAATAAATTGTATGGCCTGGAATTCGGTCAAGTGCTACTGACATTTGTATGTGTGATTTATTGAAGCTGTCATAATGGCGCAATATTGACAGTTTGTCATGGCTGTGGCAAAGGTTTAACGGTAATGGCTATTGGCTAATGGAAGGCGTGCTTAAATATCGCCGGTTTTTGCAGTTTCTGAAGTTTGTTTCTAACTTTTTTGCGCTATTTTAAAAAGCGAAAGCAGTGCTGATAAATAAAGGTAAAAATTAAAAATAAATAATAACTGAAAAACAGTGTAGAGCTAATGACCATGGCTTCCGCTTTTGTATATTTTGATAGTTTATTTTCAATAGAAAATTGTATTAGTTTTGGCAGAGAAGTTGCAACAAAATAAAAGACATCAAATTGTGAAACCTGTCTGCGGCGCACCGCCGCATTTAATTGACGCCTGCCTTAAGTGACAACTTGACGGCATTTTCGACTACTGTCTTTTGTTGTCAGCATAATGGCTTGTTGTTGACATGCATGCATGTTGTTGTTATCTAGCCTTTCCGCCGTCTACAGCATGAACCACGGCCTTTGTTCGCTATGAATACACCTTCGGAAGACAATGTCTCTCACACGGAAGCAATTTTCTGTAGCCTTTTCTTCTCTTAAGTTAGAAATTTAGAGAAATTTTTTGATTTTGGCAGGAGTGCCCGTCTTTTCAGGGCTCGAACAGATCTCGAAACTGGGTATCAAGCCTCTTTGGAAATTTGTAAAACATAAAAGAGAGAGAGAACGTTTTGAGAACTACTAAAACGGTACCCAAACTGGTATCGCTAGGGACCCAACAGGGTCTATGCGTGGCCTTTCTTAGGCAGCCAGATCAACCTAACCTAGCTTTAACAAAAAGTGAAATAATATTGACTACTTAAATTGAAGTGAAATTCGTAAAACTGGAGTAAAAAAGTGAACTGAAGTGCTATTTTTGTTAGCAACCGAAACATTTCGATTGAAGTGCAAACGGCAGCGACGGGCTATAAATTTTAGTTTTTCGAAAAAAGTAGGGACTACAATTTTTCTATTGGGAAATCACGGGTTTGGCAAAACTGTTTGGGATTGGCAAATCCTAATTAGGTCTAACACACACGGGCTGTTGCGCCAATCAATTATTATTATTAAATTCTTAATTAATTCGGACGAAATATCCAATGATAAGCAATGCCTTATAATGGAGCCCACGATCACATAAAATAAGAAATGAATTTTTTATAAAAATAAATACGATGTTGTCGCTTTAGTTGTCGACTGAAAAATGCCAATTACTAGCAGCAGTATATGTTGTTATTTTCTTGGTGTTCCTAATTGCCAGTGTGTCCAAACCGCTGTTTTCCGCTGCCTCTGTTCCATATCAACAACAAAAGATTGTTATATCAGAAAACATTTGCCACTCATGAATAAATTTAAATTGGCGATAAAAAGAAATTATCAACACATTTTCGCTATCAATTAGTGGCGACACAATTTACGGCCAGTTGCAATGGCAACTGCAACTGTTTTGGCTGAAAGTGGAATTCGAAAAAAAGGCGAGATATTTGCACAACTTCCACGCCGCACAAAACACGTTTTTCGACAACATTTTCCATAACATGCGCCGCGTTGCATGCACAAACTGTCAGCAGCAGCAGCAGCAGCCGTCGACAGTGGGCAAAAAGTGCGATGCATTGCGCAAGCGCGGCACGTTGCACGCTCACACGTTTGTGGCATATGAGCAGATTGTGGAAATTTCTATGCGGAATGGCTGCATTTGATGATTTTGCATGCAACGGCGGCCGCCGCCACAACTGCTACTGCAACTGTTGCTTCCTGTGCGGTGGTAGTTGCTGTTGTTGTTGTTGCCTTTGTGCGAGGAAGCAATGAAGTGGCCAGTGTCAGTGCTGCCCTCTTGTCATGCTAATCAGACTACGCGAACGTTAAGCATTAAGGCGGATGAGTTTTACCTGCCCCCCCCTTCGACATTGTCGGCATATTAGTTTTCCAGCAACAACAACAACAGCGCTGTTCAAGCCCAGAGACAAAACTCAATTAAGCCGTTTGGCTGTGCCTTCCTGCGGCGCTACGCCGTGTGCCCCCACTCCCGATTATGCAATTTTTAAATCAACATTTTATTTGCCCATATTACGGGAGAGGTTTGCCTTTATTTGTCACTAAATCATATTTTTCTGTCAGTTTAATAGCGCGCCATAAAGCACCGTTAGCCGCGCTGTGCTTCTAAATCAATCACAATGTCCAAGAATTTATGTAAATTTGTCCACTTTATTGAATTAATTCAATTGTTCCACTATTACCGTTTGAAATACATACATACGTCATAGATTTGAGTTTTATTGCCGTGCACATGGAAGCATTAGAGATCACGTCGTGGTAATATGTGCCCACACGCCGCACTCTAGGAATAGGCAGGCAGATCGGCCGACATGGGTTAACAGTTGGGTGGGGGGTGGGGTTTGTACTTGAATGCAAGTCTAAACATTAAAAACACTACGTTCCAGCAATTAAGAAACATAATTTCGCATCTCACATTCGTAAAATGCGTAAAATAGTCTGCTGAGATCTTGCGTCTCAGAAAAATATATACATACATATGGTATTTTATCTTTACGAACTCGCGGTGACATTCTCTAAAAAGTATGCGATATTATATGGAATTTTTTTCCACATAACCTCAGAAGATGTCCCGTTACATGCAAAGCACTTGTTGGCTTGGAAAGGATTATAGGTGAGTGGGTGGGGGAAAGTGGAGTAGTGGACGTTTGCCTTGAATCCGCGAATATTTCAAAAAAACTATCGCAAAATAAAATACTTTTTACAGCGCTTTAAAAAGCCTATGCACTTGCCAGCATCTTTAGCAATGTCGAAAATGTAGTCGTTCCAACGCAAACCTTTAATTCAATGGAAAAATTGTGGAAATTTGTCTTTCTTCCTTTTTGTTTCTTCAGAACGTTTTGTTTTGCTAAAATTTCTTTCTCTGCCAATGATGTTGCAAATGTCAAAAATGGACAAAAAAAACCTTTCCAGTACGATCAAGTCTGTTTTCTTCTCCTATCGATTTTTCTTTCTTGCCTACGAACTCCACTTTCAAGAATGAAAAATTTCCATGTTGTGTTTAGATATGAATTACAATTTACATTTTGTTCTTTTATAGGTATGTATATATGTATGTGTGTAAGTGTGTGTTTGTGTCTGTGTTATGTAGGTGCGTATATGGAATTCTTGACGCCACATGCATTATTCATAATCAAGTGTGAAATGTCGCCCAGAATAAAATATTAGATTTGCCGTTGGCGATGAATCATTCGCACGTACGAGTATCTCACTGCAGAAATAAATTACATACATTTAGTTTGTAGATCCGGCATAAGAATTTCCTTGCGAAATGGCAAAAATTTGCCAACACGAAAGTGTTTATACTATATAGTTCATAATGAAGCGTGCACTTGCGACTCCTTTCCGAGTGTTGCCACTTTCTGGTGTGAGTCCATACATACATATGTATGTAAGTCTATCAATTTGTATCTACATTTTTCAAGGTCAACAAAGAGCTCTTTCTGTACGTCATTCGCAATTCGCAGTTTGCATTATGTAATTACTCGTTATAGTAGATTTCTTTGTCAGTGGATTGTTCGTTTCGATCAAAAAAAAATTTCGAAGTCTACCCTTTCACAATTGTAGATACATATTTGAGTCTCGTTTGTCAATTAAGCCTCATTGTCGGAATACAAAATGTAATTTGCATAATTTTATGCATTACTCTGAAAGTTCTCTAGGAATTAGAATTAGAATTGCATGTGCCACATTGCTACACTCAGCGAAATAAGAGTGCGTATAAACTGAGTCCATGTTATTTGAAACTTATTTTGACTGCCACTAAAATCAAACGGGAATCACAGTATCTACTTGGATAAAAGAGAGAGCACTTACTCATTGTTTTTTCCTGTCAGCACATAAAATATTATCCAATGATCGTGCCTGGCCTGAAGCAATACCACAAAAAAAGATTACAGATCATTTAAATTTTTCGCCGCCAAATGTTGCCGTATCGCGCAGAAAACAAGCACGGCAGTGTTGCCACTTTTTGACTTTTAATGTAAAATAATTTAGGACTTTTATTGTCACTGTTGCAAATGAGCCTGAAATTATGCTAAAAAGCAAATAAAGAACACTTCCACTTTAGGCGGCTAATTTATGCCGCTCACACTTGGAAATAGGGAAAAAATTCCCAAAAAAATTTTATTCAGAATAGGAAACTTGGGAAATGGGAAAAAATTCCCAGGAATTTTCTATTCAGAATTGGGCTGTTTATGTTTTTCGAAGTGTTTTAGAACATCTTAGTAGTTTTTAAAATTTAAAAATTCTATAATTAACGGCAGATTAACGACTGCCAAAGTTGTGTCCTATGTAGAGGACTCAGGTCTGAAAGGGTTAAAGAATTTAAATTTGCTTCAAAAACTTTAAGTTGATTATAAAAAATGTGTTTTTTTTTTAATTTTTCAAAATTAATTGTAATATGTAATAATTGTAATAGTAATTGTGCTCGTTTTTGGGAGATATGATCAAGAAATCGCTCACTGTAGCCTCTACGAATTAAGTGCCTGGCTGATTCTTAATGCCAGCGGGTTTTTCTCTACGACCTTTGTTTTATTTTAAAATCTACCTTTTCTTCAAAATTGTAAAGTTAGTGTAGTGCATAATCTGTCTGATTAATCTGAGCTTAAAATCTGAACTAAAATAAAATCTAGATTTTTGCTTTCTTTTTCAAGAATATTCGAGAGATTTTAAAATTTGACATGGCAGCACTGACACTCACACACATACGCTTGCTGTGCTTCGGTGCAGCCTATTTTCGCTGCAGGCGGGGCGCAGCGCAAAACAGAAAAAGATCACTTTGCAGCGATTGTAACGGTACTTAAGTGAGCACAGCTTGCGCCTGCAGCCGCGCATGCGCAGCCAGACGGTCCTCTCGAAACGCAGGACGGACCGCCAAAAAGTCGCTTTACAAGCAGCCAGTTTAATAGTTTGTTCAGTCTACTTTATAATTTTTTTAACATTAAAAGGATCACAATTTATTTAAAAAAATCACGATTTTTTGCACGTTTGGCTGTCATGTCAGCCTATTCTTTTTTTTGTTATTATTTGGCGCATGTCAAAAGTGAATTTATTATTTTATATTTGCAGATTTTAAAATTTCCATCTACAAACTCCAAACTGAAATCGCTTTGTACTTGTGCTCTTTTTTCTTCATTTTGCATGTTGTCACGATTTTTGTGCACATTTGACGACTCTTCTTTTTTTATTATCTTTTTCTTGTTGTAACCTTTATTATTGTTGTTGTTGTTGTTGTTGTTGTTGTTGTTGTTGTTGTTGTTGTTGTTGGGGTGTATGGTTTTGTCAAGTTTTTGTTGAGCTGACTTAGAAGAAAAAATGGCACACACAAAATTTGCTTAACCCTGAATTGGCACAGTGTGTGCATCGACGAGGTTTATGACATCTTCTCCATAGCACCATCAAATTTCGTTGTACAGTGTGGTGCAAAAGTGAGTGCATGAAGATGTTTTTATAAGCTTTCTATTTTTAAAATTGCATTTCAATATTTAAAGAAGTACACTTATTATATTATTTTTTTTATTAATTAACTTATTAATTGAAAATATGTTTCTAGATGCTAAACTTATGTACATATATAGCAAGTATGTCCTTCATCTGAGATAAACCCTCGCGTTTCCGGACTCCGAAGTCCGGTTCCCTGAGTGAGCTCCTGGTTTCCTGCAATCATAGCGTTAAATTTAAACAAGTCTCCCGAGTCATTTATGTACATACATATGTGCTTATTTGAATCCTATTGTGATCTAACTAATAATAATTGACTGGCGTAACAGCCCGTGCGGGTTTGGGCCTAGCTTTCTCGCATTAACTTGTTTGGGCTTTTTATATTTTTGAACAAATTAATGGGACCTACGAATAAACGAATCCGAACTGGTTGAGAAGCTTTTCACTGCAAAGAATACTCTCGGAGTATTGTTAGTTCTGTTTTCTGGCATGCAGTGGACGAGAATTAACTTTCTAGGGTAAAATTACAGCACGGACACTTGACAGTATGAATTTTAATTAATTAAATACGACAAATTCGAGTGATAAATGCATGTAAGTGTAAATTGTGATAGAACTGTAAATACTCCAATTATTTGTTGAATATGACTGTAATTTACAGTCCGAGTCAGAAACAAGGAATTGCGATTTTTCCCTAAAATATATTTCATGGCATCAATTTTGCAGCGCACTGTGCGTATTTTTCAGTGCAACGTTGCGCTTTCATTGTTGCTTTGACAATTGAGTCAATGTTGTTGTTGTTGTTGGTTGAGTCAAAATCACTTTGTTGCTTTGCCAAGTCAACGTTTTTTCTATGAGTGATCATCGCTTCCGTGCCGTGCACATTTGGTGCCATGTTGCTTATGTTGAAAGTGCCTCTTGGGGCAATGCAGAAATTTGTGCAAACGTTGCAAAAGTATTGGTGTATTTAGTGTGTGTACAATTTTGGGCCACTCCCCTTCAGCAACATGCAACATAATATCTACATGTAGTGCCATGATCTCACATCGACCCAGTTACATCAATCTTAATGCGGCGCATAATCTCACACCCGTGCCACACACGAAATGCCGCTGGCAACACAACCTGTTGCTGCCACTTGTTGCCGGTTGCGCCAGCACGCTTATTGTCGCATGCAACTGTGAGTGTTTTTTTCCTCTTAATTTCGTCGTCTATGAAATGTGAGCCTGCCTGATCTGCCGTGGCTTGGCTTGGCCTGGCCTGGACAAATCGAAAGTGGCAAATTTGCAGAAATCTTAAATCGCTGCGATCTGCATTTGTTGTTGCTGTTGTTTGTTGGTTGTTGCTGCTTGATCACGATCGTGCTCGGCGATCTTTCAGTGTGATCACTCACCACCCAGTCGCGCGCTTGTATGCCTCTTGCCGAACGAGTTTGAACCGCCAGTGCCCCTACCCCCTGCCGACAATGCGCTGCTGGCGCTCTTTTCGTTGTTGTTGTTGTTGGCGGCATTTGGCACGCCGCATTATAAATTGACATGTGCGCTGAACGCACGAATGCATTTTTTTTTTAAATAAAATTGCTGTTAATGATTGGCGGTTGTGTGCCTCTGCTGCTTGTGGTTGTTGTTTTTGTGCTCGTTAATTGCATACGCCGCGCGGCGTTTTGTTGTTGACTTTGATTAGAGGCGCAAATTATGCTTTTAATTGTGCAATTTATGTTAACATTTTGCCATAACAATGATTTAATTTGTGCATGTTGCAAGTGCAACGTGTTGCCAATGCATCAATTCGAGCTGCAATTTGCATTCAACAACTTTGGGGCACAGTCCAATGGAGCGGTATTTTGCATATTTTTTTTAAATATACAATTGATGAATAGAAAAAGTATACGATATTTATTGCTATTTACACTAATGATGCTAATGCTAATTGATTGATCATTGCAGCCGTTGGTTCGATACGGCTTAATTCTTGCTAATCCGTCATAATTTACTCTAAAATGCCATAATTTGACGAATAAGAGTTATATTTCTCGAAGCAAAGGATGACGCATGTTAAGAAAAATGTTATCTAACAAAAAGAGTAATTTCTTCATATTCTTTGTGCGACGACAAACTTACAGCGGTACTCACCGAACATCATCATAGGCGTCATGGCTGACCAATTGCAAATCACACGTAATGGTTTCTGCAATAGTTGTGGAGATGAAGAAGAAATAGAAGCTATTGAGCATCTTATATATAAAACGCAGAGTGACTAAAAAGTGTCTGCAGCCTGTCCACTTTCTTTCTTCTACGACTTTAGACGAACGCAATCAGTGCCCTGTGTAGCCGTGGGTAGAGCCGCGCGGGTTCGAATCCCACAGGTTTCAAATTTTTTTTTTTTATTTTTTACTTTGCTTTGCCTTTTATTGTTGCTAATTGTTTTACTAGCTGTCGTGTATACAGGCACACACGACAGGTGGCCCCACTTGTCTTCTATATAACTGTGCAGCATTACAAGAACGTTGCCTACGATTCATGGCAAAACGGTTCTTCGATAGCTTTTCAGGAATAGTATGTGTTCCTCTCGAGCAGGGCTGGCCAGCCAAATGATCTCGCGGGCCGCATAACGGAAAAATGTTCGGAAATGGCCGGAAAAAAATGGTCAAGGCGGACCGCGGGTTGGCCACTTCTGCTCTAGAGGATATTTCAAGTTTCGCTAGGATCTTAGAGTTTGGGCTTTCTCCATCTACTGAGATTTTTATATGTACAATACTTTTCGCTTTTAATTAACTTCAAGGGACTGGGCAAAAAGGTTCGTTTTAAACGAAGTTCGCTTTAAATGGAGTCGTTTCTTTGATAGTTTTCTAGCGCGTACTTTTGAAATTGGTTCGTTTTAAGCGAAAAGTACTGCATAAGGCATTACAATGGGCCTTCGGCCTCTGAACGGGTTTACTGCCAGCAGTAAAAAGCCTTTGTAACATAATCTAACCTAAACTTTGTTCGACGATAATATTGTTTACCACGATTAATCTTCTTAAATTGTTCAAATTCGGCTAAACAAAGCACTTTGGATGCTATTTACAATACTTTTTCGACTGCGTCTATAAGCTGACCCACTGGCGTCGTTTTATTTTATCGAAAAAAAATTTACGCAAACCTTTTCTTCATATATTTCCTGGAGTTATGTAACTAAAACATTTTCAGCTATTTACAATTTATACGAGATTTACGTATGTTTTTTTTTGCTATCGATTACTTTTTACAAAAAGACATTTTTATTTTCACGATTTATTGTTGTTGTTCTTTAATGGAAATTATGGAATTAGTCACTGTGTTTCGCTTTTATATTTATGTGTTTACATTAGACAATTTCAAAGTCTTGATATGCACTTTATATTCTTCACCTTACACACCCCTTCTTTTGTCCGCTCGCCCGTCTATTCTTACATCCAACCGTGCATGATGCATCAATCAACAATTGCAGCTTATTGCCCGGAGAACAATTTCTCAGCTTATTAGCGAATAAACAAGTTAATACCCATAACGTTGCATACTTTATTAACTGATTTGCTTGCAATAATCTTCCTGCCTGAGGTACGAGAGATAAAGATGAAATCATGCCTGAAACGGGCGGCACAAATAAGTTGCTCCCTTAAAGACGGTGCAGAAGGGAGAGGGAGGAACACAGCAAGAAATTGCACCTGAGTGCATAAATCGGCCGCTGAATGGTTGATTGCAATCCGAAAGATACTTAAAAGCTCTACAGTTGGAATGCACATCGTGCGGAGGAGAGACAGCACCAAGAGGCAGAGGGGCAACTCGGAACGCCGTAAGATTCTTGGTCGTTGTTGTTATTGGCATTGCAAGCCAAAGGCGATACGTGAGGGAATTTCGTGGCGATCTATTTTTGAGTTCACAGGCAACAGCGGCGGCATCTGCTGCTAACTTATTGCTGCCGCTGCAGCTGCTGCAGTTGTTCCCTGCGCGGTTGTAGTTGCAGCAGTCGCATACGCATGCGCCGTTGCGACACAGCATGGGGCAAGAGGATCAACTGGTGACACTTCCGCGACCGTAGTCGGCAAAAGCTTATGATTTCGCATTGCAACAAGCTACTGACGGCCAATTCAAAGGAACATTTTTTGGATTGTATTCGAAACTCAAAAAATTAAAAAAATCTATAATTATAATTAAAGATTTTGCAAATGCTGGATTAATGCAGAAAGGTGAAAGAATAGACCTGCATTTCAAACTTTAGATTCTGAAGTTTAGAATTTAATTTTAGGAATATAAAAATCGATCGACCCTTTGAGATTCGGGCACAGCGATTCCATTGGGATCATGGGTTAAATGGGCATAATTACAACTGGCTAAAGCTATTGCAGACAATATTGTACTTTCCCAGCCGCTACAAAGCCGAACTGCGAGATACCAAACTGAAATTCCTTGAATTTGCATAGGCAAATACGCTCGAGACATTTGTAGCATTTTGTTGACAAACCTTTTTTATTTGTTCACACACACGCACACACACACACACACACCCAGAAATGTGCGACTTTTAAGTGTAAACACACACACACATGCGTGCCTGGCATTTTCTTCGTGCACGCAGCTAAATTAAGTCATTCCGAGCCCGGCGGCGATTGCGCCTGCGCGTCTGTTCCTCGTCTGCCTCGGTCTTTGACTTGGACTGGCTACTCGCTTGCAGATTACTCATGCATATTTCAACAGTTCGGCGCAGTGTAAACAATTGCACAACTTCACTATTGGCTAGTGTTACCAGCGACGGCACGACTCTCCGTCCGTCCACCTGATCTGTTTGTTTGCCCGCGGCGAGTGTAAATAATTGTAATAATTTCTGTTTGACGCTAATCACTGCGTAATTACTTGGCTAGGTAGATAATGGGTTAAATTCCGCCTCGGGGGACAACTAAAACGCAACACTTGTTTTAGCTCAGCGTTTCACTTACGCTCTCTTCGTTCATATTATAAATAGGTACCCTATAATTGGCAAGAAGTGGCGCCTTATTAACCTGCAGCGCGGCAGCAGTTGAAAGTGGGTCAGCTCTAGGCAGTCTCTGAGTGAGAGGTTATTTCATAGGCTACTCCATTGGGGAAATTAGTGCAGGGATATGTGACTTAATGTTCGTCTTTCTTAATCTACATATATGTATAATTCTTAATTTTTATAAAGATTGATTGATTTTTATATGAAGATTGATAATAATAAGGAGTTTGTGAATTATCGAAGTCGAATTTAAATTAATTTTTTTAAATTTATCTAATTGAATATCAATTCGTGGCATTTTTTGAGACTAGGTCTCCGCCATTTATAGCCACAGCAAAAAAAAGTACGAAAAATCTACAAAAGGACTGCTTAAGCCTTAAGGGAATCAAATGTAGGCCCCATTAATTTCTTCTAGTTCATATCCGAATCCCGACCGAATCAACTGTTTTTCTGACGTGTTTTAAAATATACACAAATGCTTCCAATTTCTTCTATTATAATTAGATATTGATAGCTATGAATCGAAGTAAAATTCGAATTTTGACGGACTCTAAAATAGCGATCATATCAAAAGACGTTGTCTGCAATTTTTCAATAAGTATCAAGAAAACTATTAATTTTTCAATCCGATTTACAAGTCCCTGAGAAAACCAAATCACCCTCAATGAAAAAATCCCTCAATTGAATTAAATGCCGAAGTGTAATACTAAAGACATTTTAACATATTAATATATATACTTAATGCAATATGCTCCTAAATAGAGAAGGCCAGATCCTTCATAAGGCAGGTAATTAATTTAATTTATGACCATTCCTTGTAAATTCTTCTTAAATAATTTTTATTCTAAATCTCCACAGATGAATCTCAACTGATATACTTCATATCGCTTTCTACTTGCAGGTTGTCCGCCCACCACCAGCTCGCACTGTCTGCGCTGCAATAAGCAGGGCTGCATCAAGTGTCCCGTGTACCTCGTGACCGACACGCGCCAATGCGTCGATCAGTGCCCCTCCGGCTACATTGATCAGTGGTCGTCACACACCGACTTCATGGGACGCGTCTGCGTCTCCACGGGCTACTCAGGTCCACTGGTGGCCGCCATAGCGGGGCTAATCGGTGGCTTTTTGGTGTGCCTCTCGCTGCTCGGCGTTGCCGTGATGATGGTGCGTCGCAGACGCCGCCGCAAAGCGATCAAACAGAAGCTGATTAATGAGAACACATTGGATCGTTCGGATTTTCTGCGGCAACTGAACGAGATGCGTCCGAATGCCGAGTACTTTCTGGCCATGCTGAACGACACGCGGCGTCAGATACGCAAGCTCTATCTGTCCGGAGAAATACCGGCGGCAAACTCATACCGCCCGATCGTGCGCGACCTGGCCAAGTTGCTCATACTGCTGAATCGGCCCATCGAGCTGATACCGGCGGCTCCGCACGACTGGAACCGGCTGTACGCATGGTCCGAGCAGGCTCTTGAGCGCTACAAGCCGCAGGTTGGGCAGCTGATCGATTTCTTCCAGCCGCCCGGAGTTGGCGGCATCAGGGATGACTTCGAAGTGACGTCCGTCTTTCAGAAGGGCGGGGGTGGCGGTAGCATGTTGCGGCAGGGCACGCTGCCGTCGACGACAACGACGCAGAAGCAGCTGCATCTCTTCGGCTCGCTTATCAGTCTGCACGAGTTCGAGGAGCCACGTGCCTCCGACCCCTTTGGCAGCAGCTTCAACACGCTGAAGGGCGGCAATCTGATATCGGATCTCAACGCGAGCTCGTTGTGGCTCGAGGACGAGTTCTACAAGTTGGGCTTTCGACCACAGGACGAAATCACGACTGAGCTATAGACGAAGCGAAGCGCGCGAGAGAGAGTTATAGGCTAGCGATTATGTGTATTTCATTGTGTAAAATTTATGTAAAAAATTGTTTTGTTTTTAGCATATTCCCCCTCCGGCTTTTGTAGATTATGCAGTTTATTTAATTTAAATTATATTTAAAGATTTTTACACACTTGAACGAAGTATTATGTTTAAAGAAATTTAAGGTCAATATAAATACAGTTCCAAGCGCACAAAACAGAATCTGTCACGTCACAAGTTTCAACAATTCCAGACTGGAATTTTTGCTAAAAGTTGTTGAGTTTAGAAAAGAAGCGCACTTTTTTGTTATAGTTTAAAAAAGTATTTGCATGAACTCGAGAAGGTTTTTTGAAATATGTAGTTAAATTGTCCTTACTCGATTGCTCTAAATCTAAGGTATTACTTTTATGTATACACTTGTCAAGAAAGTTGTCTATATATTTTGTTCCTGACTTTATTTTCTATACAATTCGAAGTTTTATGCTCAGATCCTTTCACACTTTGCACTTTATACTGATATTTTTCACTATGCCAATATCGGCATAGAGCTCGTACAGTTCGTTGTTTGTTCGGATGCGGCAACGCGGATTTGAACACCCCAAGTGAAGCTGCATTAACATTTTCGTTGAACTGTTGGTTCAATTATGCGGGTGTATAAGTGAATCGTATAAAAATATACCAAAGCGTACGACTCAAAGGTATAAAATTAAAAAAGTCATTGCATAGTTTCAGGCTTTCTTTGATTATAAGTTTAAGCCTTAAACAGTGAAACCAAAATCAGGTTTATGCTTTAACTTGAAAAATAAGTGGATGTAAGCCTGAAGCTATGCAATGTTTTTGGTTTGTTCTTTAAATGTTTTTTCCTGAAAACCTACCGTGTCAGGGAAATTGTTTATGTTCTGAATATTGTAAAAAAGCAAAATTTTGTTGAATAGGGTTATTAATATAAGCAATAACTTTTAGCTGTATGCAATCGAGATTTGTAAATAAATTTCAATTATAATTTTGTAACTTATACACGATTTAACTTTAACTGACACGATTCTTGAGTTCATGCCAAAACATTCCAACCAGCAATAACAAATTGAAGCAATCCGAATAAAGTGTAAATCCACCACAAGATGCAGCTGCAATTGCTGCGTTGTTTTAAGTGAGCTACAATAAAAGTAAACTAGTCATAAAACGCATTACTTGAAGGCGCTGCTCAGATTTAAGATTTTACAAAAATCGCACAAATTTACTGCATTTACGATATAAACACTAAGCTTAAGTTTAGCCGCCTAGCGAACAAGAAAAAACGAACACGCTGTAAACAAAACTACAAAATATAACAAATAAAATATATTGTACATTTGAAAGAAACACATTCGATAATGGTTAGTGTTTTTGTTTTTGTTTTAACAATTTTATTTAGTAAAAGCTTTTTGAAAAAATATTAAATATCTTCTCACATTTATGGAAAGGCTTTTTCAATATGGTGCTTAGTGCTTACAATATTTTTTTGATCAATTAATGTGTAATATGTAAAATGAATATTCTTCTTCTTTTTTTGAACATAATCCATGTTAAAGTAACAAAACAGAAAAAATTAACGCAATGAACGTTATGAACTTTTAAAATCAATATCAATAATAAAACAAGAAAGTGAACGTAATTCAAATCATTTCAAGTGGCCGTCTTTTACGGTCCCATTCTCCGCTTCCTTCAGTAGACATTCCACATCGAATGTGTACGATGGCGCCTGCTTGAGCGCATCCAGCAGCGAGCCGTGTCATTCATCGTCCGAATTCATGTTCATGTGATCCAAGTAGACAGATTCGTTGATGTAAGTTTTCTCATTGACCAACTGCGAAAGCTCGGCGGCGTCGTATCCAATCAACAGCTTCAGATCGCAATCAAATTTATATGCGAAGCGCTTGCCCGGCACCTTTGAAATCATGTCACCGTCGTAGTAGTAGCGCAGCGCGCGCGACAGCTTCTCGTAGTTCATTGCCGGCTTGTTCTTTTTCTCGCCCCACAGCCGCGCTACACGTTCCGGGTCGCTGAGCTTGAATTCGCCCTCTGTGCCGACCCATTGAATGATGTCTGTGTGTTCGCGGTCGGTGAGTATTTCAAGCAGAAATTGCCAAAGTTGCACTTGGCCGTTGTTGCCGGAACCGACACCGTAGGCGGCACAGGCAAAGCCACTCGAACTGTTGTTTGCAGGCGGCCAGTCCCCGGCAGCAGTAGCTGTATGAAAGAAAGCACAAAGTATAATAAAAATTTTATGTACATTCCTGCAATTGAATATTACAATAATTCTTGGCACTGTGAAATGTGGATTTGCGCATAATCTTGAGCTCCTTGGAATTGAGAACTGCGCTGCCTTGAGTTGTTGTTTTTGTGCGCTGACTCGTCTCCGGCGTCAGGCCGTCTTCCGCCGCTTTGTGCACAACCGACACAAATTTACACTCCTTGAGCAATTGCAAATGCGTCCAAAACACGTTTCCTGGATCGATGGGCAGCTTCTTTCGGAACTCCTCATGTGTCAGCGAACACAGCTCCTTACCGGTTATAGCCCAATCGCTTATATTCGCGTCGATCTGGGATTTTAGAAATACGTAAGTAGTTAGTTTTAAGAGAGCCAGCTGTTTTATGTTTGGGTTCTTACCAAGTCGAATTGTCGCACTGCCCACTGGAACCAGTGCTTCACTTGTGGTACGGTCCAGTCATTGGGATCCTCGGGTATCTTGAGACGCGCCTGCTCTTTCTTGAACTTATTGTCCAGCACCCAATTCAGTACGGGCTTGTCGTTGCCGATGCCAAATTGTTTGGTAGCCGCCTTCTTCTCCGTCTCTGAACTGGAATCTTGTGAGTCGTCCGCATGCGTCTTTCTATCTCCGTCATACTTTTTGAATTGATCCTTTTTTAATTTATTGTCTTTCAGCCGGTTGCCATTACTTGCTGCAACTACTTTTACGCACGTTTTGTCCGCTTCTGAATTCGAATCTTGTGATGAATCGTCCGCCTGTAGCTTTCTATTTTCGTCATTTTTGTTGGCCTCGACAGCCAAAGCAGCTTTAAATGGAAGCAAGAATTTATAAGTCAAGTGCTTATAGGCATGTAATCAACAGTTAGCATACCTAGTGCAGCCTCTGTGGGCTTCAGCACATCCACAATGTTGATGCGTTGATTGGTGGTTTGAATTTGCACATTGATCTGCACCAGTCCCTCACCCTTGACGCACTGATCTACCAGATTCTTGTGGGGTTCCAGCTGCAAATCACAACCAATGAATTCACGAAAAGCGTGCAATTACGGTTTTTGCTTCCTTACCTCTTGCGCATCTTGCAGCCAGAATTTGTATCCTTTGAGATTCACGCCAATCTTTTGCTCCACCAGTTTTCTACGAAAAACGACAAACAGTTATAAAATAACACGCCCAGTCGTTTCCAATTAGCTCAATTACTGTAGAGAGCGCAGTGTTTCCCGTATGTCCATATGCAATATGATTACATCGTCCGGTTCGTTGCTGTTCTCCTCCTCCATATATAAATCACCCTGACCCTGGAATAGTTCGTTTGACATCATGCCCTCTGGAATTGTAAGGCCAAGAACAAGTTTTTAGCTGCAAAAATTGCTCTTGCAATTATTTGACAATCTTCCGTTCCGGAAGTGCTGCTTTCGCTGCCTCCAACTCACCAATGAATTCGTCGGAGAGATGTGTCAAATCACTAGCTTCCATCCTCTATCGGCCCCTTCGTTAAACTCTCCCGCACTTAAACTTCTCGATTTCTTTTAAATTGTCTTGTTTATTTATTTTTATTTTTTTTACATTTTCTCAACAGAAACTTCCACTGAAGCAACAATTGAAATGTTGAAACAAATTCAAGAATTACAGGGTTGCAGCACTGCAAGATAAAAGTACTATTGTGAAAATGTACTAAGCACATCTATATTGTCATATTATTCTTTTAAATTTCAGCGCACACGTAAAAATTCCATAAAAAAGAAACAAACTAATAAAAGCATGCAAATATATATAAATTTACAATTTGTATTAAAGCAAAAGTATGGAATGAGAGCGCGAAGAGTTTTTGCGAATTGAAAATTGCAGCCCTGTGTGAAAGACGCTCTTTTGACAGCACAGCTGTGCTGCGTCCGAAATTTGTGTAACGAACAATGTTGCCAGATTTTTTTTCAAAGAACTGTAAATTCCCAAAAAAAAACTTAATTTTCAACTAAAAAACTGTAACCTTCAAAACGCAAAGATTTTTGTGAAATAACGGTCATAAATGACAGGCAAATTGCCGTATCGAAGCAGGGCTGAATTTGTAATCACAGCGTTACCGTGAGATTTTTTTAAAGCTGGAAAAAATTAAACATTTTTTGTAATATCCCCTGAAATGTTATGTTTACCCTTTTGGGGTACACTTACCCCACTTTGGAGACCACTGCACTTAGCATATACGGCGACCAATTGTACTTGCAGCTTTTTGGAATAATAATTTTAAGTTGCAGTCGCGAATTTCAACTGACCTTAAATTCAAGTTTTTTTTCTTTTCTCCAAACATATGTATGTATGTATGTATGTATTTGATTCTAGATCCCACCTCACACGACTTTACGCGTTTTTCATCTTAAATATATCGCGTCATTTGTGAGCTACTTTATTTATAAATATGTATTGCATATATTATTTTAAACTAAATACAGAATTTGAGTTATCTGAACACAGAGATAACCAAAAGTTAGTATCGTTAATCATAGAAATTTATACCGATTCTCAATAATATTACTTTTCTTAAAATTCATTACTCACATATTCTACAAATATTAATGAAAATATTTGCAATGAACAGATTTTGAAATAGGCACGAGCACGATCCAAAAAGGAAACAGCTATATTTTCTTGATTAAAATTCTGAATCCGTTTAAAATATATTTGTCTTAATTAATGCCTTATGACTTTTCTAATGAATTTAAATTGATTCGTATTGCAGAGCATGCACACTAATTTGCATACCTACCAAATTCGAAATTTATTGCATAAATGGAGAAGAAATTCGCATTTATTTGAAATCGATATCACGTCATGGGCGAATTTTACGTGATTCATTGTGCGAATAAGTCGGATACAGAAAAGCCAAAACTGTCAAATGTTTTCATTCAAATGAGTTGCAATTGAAAAGTGCATACACCCACCGCAAAATGACAGTCGATTTAATTTTATGAGATTGCGTAATCTTCCGGCAAGTCAGCGAAGTTTGAGGGGCGTCTTATTGCTCGAATTTGAATCACTGCGGTTAAATGCAGAACTTTCGCTACTACCATTAATCATGGTATTAATGTTCGCTTAGTTTAAATCAATGAAGATTTTGGTATTTCCCGTGAGTTGAATGAAAGAAGCGCGAAAAACAGAAAAAGCCACTGAATGTGGTATATTGAATAAACAAAATATAGAAAAAAGAATTGTTGAGCTCGCTTCAAGCTAAGATTGAATAGTTGAATTCTGTCGCTATGGACGGCAAACTCATTTTGAAAAGAACCATCCGCGCTTCTAGCGGAATCCAGCCGATCCATGAACCTAACCATTTTTATACCCAACACCCCTGACTACTTTATACACCCTCAGATAGTGAACACTAAAATGCTTATCCGCAATATAATTAATTTCCCTCCCCAAAATTTCTATAAATTATTAAACCTCAAAAAATATTAAAAGCAGGTTTACAAAAGTGAATATGTATGAATATGGATTTTGAAGAATAAATCGTAAAGAAACTTTTTCCTAAGTACATAGTGAATAAAAGTGGTTGATAGTTTCACTCAAAATGTCGATATTTGATTTATCAGCGATATTTCGCCCTAACCGTGTATATATCTAGCGATATAACGGCAAATATATTTCTTTAATATATACGGGTATATAACCACACTTTTATGAATTACAACAACATGCTTTGCTATTTGTTCTGAATACCATTACAGTATAATTTTTGGCCGCAATACTTTTTCGAGAGCATACATAAGTACATATGTATATGTAAATACATACATATGCATATATACATATGTATGTACGTACATACATAAACTCCGCTTTTATATATTAATTAAGACTTATAGGAGAGGTTCTCAAGTATTTAAAACTGATTTGAAACCATTTTTGCAGGTCAATGAAGTATGTAGTTATAACTAAGGTTTGTCATATGAGTTATACATAATTTGGATATATGTATGTATGTATGTATATGTGTATTTTGCGGTGTTTTAAAAATCTGTAAAAATTTTTCATCAAGATAGAGTTATAGATATACATATATGTATGTACATATATGTATGTATAAGAATCCAGTGGTTGCTGGGAAGTGGTCTGCACCAGAAAATTTCAGAAAATGTGTTTCCATGTGCATTTTTCCAGTTCAAGAAATGCAGATTAATGTATGTGGAAACGGCTTTTTTCACTCTTGTGAATTTTATATCACAAAAAATTACATGGCACTTTTTTATGGGATGAAGCTCTCGGAAATTTAAGCATGTAACGAAAGAAGAAACTTCTACCAAAGGTTTGACAAAAGGCCGAACATAGACATCAGATTCGGCGCGAAAAGTCACCTTTGGTCGAACACTAATTCCGTATATGCATGTATTAGCAGTTGTTTAACTTGTACATGTGTATGTGTGTCCTATTAAGTTTTGACTATTTACCTTGTTTTCGAAAACAAATGCCTCTAATTGCTTTTCGTGAGAAGTTGCAAACCCGGAAAACACTATAAACTTCAACGCTATCTCAAGTGCGGCTCTCAAGCGAACAGATAAAACTGCTTCTCCCAGTGAAGATAAGAAGAATATGCTGTACTGTGTCAGTGGTGCAATCTGCAGCCCCCCACACCCACTGCCCAAATTGAACACAAAGACGCACTTTTCATGGAAGTACTTCACCACTGATAAATGCAACGCGCTTTGGCGTCCATTCACGCATACACTCATGCTTGCACATGCACTCACAATGACTAGCAATTGTTGTTGTTTTGCTGTTCTCTTCCAGCTGGAGCGCAAAGTGCAGGAAATGTTAGAAAGAGAAGCGCAAGCACAAGCCCAAGCCCAATATTGGCAGAAGTTTACGGTGCTTGTAAATTCGTCTTATTTCGCAGTGACTGTCAGCGAAGGTGGCGTGATAAAAAGCAACAACAAAAGCTGTAAAACGAATTACCTCACGGTGTGTTGACACATCCGAATGACAATTCTCAGCTGTGCGTCGTGATGAGGCAGACGAGTGACTCCTTTTGGCTTCAGGCGTGTGTGCGTGTGCATTGCAGTGATCTAATGAGCCGCAGTGACGCTCTTGACTAGCGGTAAATATTGGCTTAAATGCTCCCCGTCCCCCTCGCAACAGAGAGGCTTCAGGGCTGCTGGTTTGTGGCCTGGTGTCTAAAGCGAAGTTCCAAGAAATAGAGTGTGAGTGGCAATAAGTACATACATAGTACACTTCGTTAGACAGACCGACGGAGGACGGACATTTTGTAGAATTATTTGCGGATTTTTTCGGATATTTCGCAACCGCGAAACAGTTTATGAATCATTCCCAGAAGGAAAATGACTGAAGCATGAAATTGGTTAACGAAGAATCTCACAATGGTCTTTCAGGAATTGTAGAAGCTTCCCATACTCCCAGTCTCCATTTTGACATTGCATGAAATTCAGCGCAAAGCAATCTAGAGCATTTACTAGCTAAAGCCAAATGAGCATGAACTGATACGATCCCTCATACCCCTTCAGGGATGTACTGTAACACTTGGTTGTAATGATGGAACAAATATCATGCTGATTAATCATGATGCTAAGGATCAAGACTTTTGAATCTAACCTGTTATTGCCCTTTATGTTTGGTTGGACCACTCTCATGGACTTATGTATTTATTCTTATGAATCTCATGAGCAACAAGTGACAATTTTCATTCTGAATTTGTATTTGGAATTGAACCAAAAGTTTGAAATTAAAAATTAACCATTATTAAAATTAAAAATCACCAATGAAAACTACATACATATTATCTTTTTTTCGTATTTCACGACAAGGTTTTACAAATCGATATGTTGGTAATCATTTCCGCATTACTTGGTAATGCAAAGTTACATTTCTTTCACGCTCTTAAAATTCATCGTATCGGGCAAGGCCTGCATTATCACTCCCATTACCATTTGTGATTTTTTTCGTTTGGGCTTAGGCCAAGCTTAACTTTTATTGCTTGTCGGCTGCTCTTTTAATTAATTTATTATTATTTGCCAATTAATAATTCTGGGAAAAAGAATTTGTCAATTGCTCTTTTCGCCAGTTTTTAATTAATTTCTTAAATTTGAAATTCTATCACTCAAAAGCAAATGTCTGAGTGAATTTGCAGTTGTTGGAAATGTCAAACACTGAGCAAAGCTCGAAACGATTCTCGTGACTAATGCCGGCGCGAACGGCTTCTACGAGCATATGCAAATCACAGAATGCACGTACATTTAATAAAGTCATATTTATACAAATTACATCACTTCTTTTGGGCACTTTGTGAAATTACTAATAAGAAACAAAGAAAGGAAACATACTGGAAACTGCATTTCTGCGCAAATGAAAATGAAAAAGGCGTGGAGTCATAAACTCCCAAATCAATTAAACGCCCAAGGCGAAGAGACGCAAAGTAGGCCATATCAATTGATGCACTTTTAGTGCTAATAACTCCAATAAAAGCGACACCATCGCCATATCGCCATTAAGCGAAGTGTGAACTGAGGCGAGACGACATTGCAGCAGGACATGCCGAGATACATTCACACATACAAAAACCAACATTAAAGAGATATGGACAAAAGTGTCAGTCGCGTAGATGGGAGTTTGCCATGAAAGTCAACAAGGAAAGGAATTTCAATTAAAGCTTAAAATGTGTGTGGAACACGCAAGTGGACTGTGACCTTATCCGGATATTAAGCATATATTTCACACTAAATTCCAAGTTGATAATATGAACCCTTTCAAAATTCAGTGAAAGTGTAACTGGTAAGAAAATCGACGTAATTTGTTCAATGATGTTACTAAATAAAGTAGAATCAATAGAAATTTGTGTAGGATTTCCAGCTTACATAAGAAACCGATGAAATAAAGGCATCTGAAAAGAATTTGGTTCATGGTAAAGCTGACGGTTTTTCTGGATTAGCTTCTTTGATATTTAAAATCAGCCGATATGATAATGATCGAACCACGAACTGTACAAGCTCTACGCCGATATTGACATAGCCAGTCCCATCAGCGGTTTCATTGGGTGGGTCATGTCGTGCGTATGTACGGAGGACCTCCAGCGAAGAAGGTATTTGAGGCGGCAGTTAGACGGCGGAGACGGCGCGGAGCCACACCTCTGATGGAAAGACCAAGCAGAAGAGGCATTGGCAACGCTTGGAATTTTCAACTGAAGAAAGTGCGCGCATGGCAGGGACACCTGGATAAGCCCTATGTCAGGTCGGTAATGGGTTTTTTGGCCAATCAAGGAGGAAGAACGAACATTTGAACTAGGTTGAGCGATCAAAAAAATTGACTTAGATTTAACAAATCGAATCATTTAAACGGGTAATACCGTCTGGGTGAAGCTTAACATATCTTAATCTTAATCTTAATGTTTAATTTTAATCTTAAAAGCCGCTGTTCGAACTAGTTCAAGCCAGTTGCTTAAACTAGTTTAGACTAATCGAATGAAGGAGCTCGGGTAAGGGAAAGAGCGGCATAAGGGAAAAAGCGGTATACTAGTTTATACATATTTGCTTACATAACAAAATTAGCGTCTCTCACTAACTACATTTGATGGGACTAAATTGTCTGTAAACATTTTGAAGCAGCTGACACGCGATTTTCGAAAAATTGGGCTCATTGGCGACATGTTATGGATTTAGAGCAAAATCCCGCAGACATACTTTCTTAAGAAGGTGCTAAGATATTCTCGATAATGATAGATAAGATTGCGCCAAGTTACTAATAAGTAAAAAGTTCTTCAATGCAAAAATTGCAATAGTAAATGTCTTCTCTATCTTTATACTCGTACATACATATATAATATACCTTACTAAACTGTTTCAATAAAGGCATTCCCCTGACTACGTGCGTGATAAGCGTGCGTCTGAATGACACGAACTAAGGGCGTGGGTGCTCACGAATGTGCGAATCGTAGCGAAAGAAACGGAAAGTGGATATTTTAAAAGGGGCCAACGTCAAAATGGCGCTAAACTTACAGCTTGACCCAGAAATTCCACCTAGGAATGTAGTTAATTAATAACTGAAAATGAGAGTGGTAAGTGTCAAGAGTGAGCCGGAATGATTTATGCCGCCCGGCAACGCATGCAATCCACCAACAATTCCAGTGGCGAAATTAAGTGATTTGGCATTTCGAAGAAGTTTCGGAACGGTTTCCTTCACTGGCATGCAAAGGCTTGAATTTGTTCAATTCGAACGTGACCCACTTCATCGGCAATTCCTGTCGCATTCCGCGAGTGCCTGTGGTCGCTGTCTGTCTGTTAGTTTGCTCCCGCCAGGCTGTCGCAATTCCCCAAATTCCTGTTAGAACTTCCGCTTAACCGTATTTGCATTTGCCGTCGCGTTCGCTGGTTCCCCCGTCGTTTGCTCCATTTTCAGTGGCGCTTGGCTCCAACGCCGCCAAACGGGAGGGTAAAGTTTTTCTGCGCAGACATTTCGGTATTGATTAAAATTGTGGCGGGCAGAATTGCTGACGTAACGCTGCGAATGGGACATTATCCTTGTTGCTGTAGTATGTACAAGTATGTGTAACTAGCAAGAAGTAGTGCTGGTTGTTGTTGTTGTTGGATTTGTTGGCGCCGTTGTGACTCGGCATAAATTGCTGATATTATTATTATTCTTTTTTTGGGTTATCTGTTATTTTGTTTTGGCTTGTGTGTCTTCGCATTCGCTTTTCTCAAGCTTGCTGCCGAGTTCGTCGACGCTTCAGGATTAAAAATAAGTTGTTGCCATTGCCGCTTGGTCAATGTTGCATGCTGTTGGCTAAATGAGTGCAGCAATTGAGGCAGTGCCATTTGTTTTTACGATTCAGAATGCATTCACACAAAGTAAACAAGCTCAACCATAAAATTTTAATCGGGTTGCAAGGGCAATTTTGAAGCGATTTGAGATGGGAAGCTACGTTCATTTTCGAATAACTGATGAAAGGCTTAAATAGGGCACCAAATATAGGAACAAGAGAAGGCTACAAATCGGCCGTTGTATGCGTCAGCATAGTGCTACTAAACTACCATTTCAGACTTGTTTATCGTTGAACAGAAATCTGAAATCTATTTGATCGCTTTGCTTGACATTTTTTAAGTACTGCAAAATATACCATAAATCATGAATCATATAAAATCTATATATTTAATCAACAAAATTGCTTTTGAGAGACGGAGATAGATAATGTTTCAGTTAATGTTTCCACCATGCATGATCGAAGTTTCCAGTTGCTAGATTCAGTTCTAGCAGTTTGAGAAGGTCTACATATGTATATTTACATCAATGTAAGTAGAAAAGGTATGTATGAAGCTGAAGCTTGATATTTTGTGAGAGTTAAAGAAGACTATTGGATTGTACTGTTGTAGCATAATACAGTTTGACAAAACACATCTTCTTTCGTATCTTTCTGATCTGAACTTCAATTTATCGAAAAGTTTATATGTACTTAATTTGTTACACTCGTAAATTTGTATGTATTTCATAAAGTGTATGTCATTAATTATATGGTGGGTTGTTAGTTTCAAGTCGATTTTGTATGGCCACCTTTATGGTTTGGATGACATTTGTAAGTTGGCATATGACAGTCGTATAGAGTGATCGATAACAAGTTATAATTCAATATCTAAATTATTAAATCATTTTAATAAAATAATTGTTCAATTGTGAATACGTGGAAAAAATTACGTGGCTTTTTTACGTGTTAATCATAAGAGCAAGTCAATCATTCAACTTGTAATGAATAATTTTGAAAATCTGTTTAGACTGGGACATAAAGCAAGGCAACAATCAAGTCAACGTACATACAGCAGTCAAAATTGATACAGTGAGGCAGAGTGTTGCTGAATGTCCGGAATGTCCGGAATGTTTCATCGACGCCGTGCACAAGATTTGGAAATTACAAAATGTATAGAGCCCGACCGAACGCTCGGTCTCGGTTTCGGTTACCGAACAGTTCGGCCAAAAGGTTCGGGTTCGGTCTCGGCTACAAAAGGCCGAGAATTTAACCGAACAGTTGAGAAAAAAATTGTATAGTTTTAATCAAAATTTAAATTTTTTAATGACTATTTTTTATTGATTTCACGATAAATCAGATGTTTAATGTAAGTATTTATACCTCAAATGAAGTGTTAATTGCAACAAAATGTATTTTTTTCTAAAAATGTATGAATTTTTTTTCATTAACATTCTTCTTCTTTTTTGCTTATATATTTGAAAGGTTCGGTCTCGGTCTCGGCCGAACATAAAAAAAAGGCCGAAGTTCGGTCTCAGTCTCGGCCAAAATTTCGGGTTCGGTCGGGCTCTAAAAATGTAATATAAAGAGCTTGACTTTGCGCAACGGCCAGAGGCGTTCACTTGACCGACATCATATTCCATACATAATGTTAAAGACTATATAATCAATCTGTAAAATATAAATTATAAACTTTTTCTTAAAAGTTATTAGAAAGAACTGCTGCCTGAAACATAAAACGCACTCGGTATTACTACACATAGAGTAAGAATTGTGATGATTAATTAACATCAACTAATAAGTCAATAATAATCAACATGTTTTATTTTAACACAATTATTTTTGCTTTTACTTAAAATAATTAAATTTATATAAAGTGCATCGGGCTTAAAGCAATGCGTTGATTGCATTGCTTTACATTTATATAAATATCTGTGGGCAAAAACAATAACGACTTAAGTCGACTTAAGACGAAATTGAGTTGACGTTACCACTGTATTCCTGACGTTGATGCGCATATTTTGTTCAAACCCCGGTATCTGTACCCATCTCAGAAAAAAAGTTATTTAAAAAAACACATGCACTTATGTGCATTTAAAATTTCGAATTGCATTTTCTCGAAACAGTTGTTTTCGACTTAAGTCGTTATTGCATATGACCACAGATATAGTGTTGTATATATAGTATATAATTTAAGTACATGGGCGATTAATTCTGCAGGTGAGTGTATTTCTTATAGAAGTGGAAAAATTAAAAAGTCGTATTTTCTCATTTGGGTCAAAAGGATGTGCACCAACTGTCTGAATCACATAACGAATTCTCCTTTGCTTGTGTAAGTGCATGTGTGTGTATTTCGTGTTTCGTTGGCCCCACTCTGAGCTGCGCTGTTAAAACAGCTGCACTGCTGCGCCGCGGCGCTGCCAGCATTAACAGAACTCGTAACAGCGACAGCGGCTGTTGTCTTATCAGTCGCCTTCGCGCTCGTGCGCCGAACCTGTACCGACAACAGCTGATTTCGCGAGTGCCGCTGTTAAATGTATCTGCAGCGTGTATCTGCGTGTGTAACTGTATTTGTAGCCGCCGCCACCTTGCGTGGCTGTGCAGCTGTAGTGGTGTCTGCAGCCAGACTTTTGCCGGCTCGCGTTAGCCAAGCAGCAGTCCGTCAGTCAGTCTGCAAAAGTATCTACAGCGCGACGGTTGTGCTTTCGGCGGCACGATTTCGAGTACGTTTCGCAGTGGAATAGCGCAAAACTATTGGCTTTGCTGTTTGCTATTGTATCAACATCGTCGCTGTCGTCGTCGTCGTGGTTGTTGTTAATGAAAATTTTCAATTCAAAGCAGTAAAACGCTAAAAAGTTGATGAGTGCAAAAGGCGTGTGCGTGCTTCAATAACAACTACAAAGTATCCGGCAGATACTCTTCACGAGTGGGTGCATCTGCATGCGGTCAGCACGCGCTTGACTTAGAATTTAGCAGCTGAAATTGTTTGTGTGCTATTGTATCAATAAATTTTTTGGAAGAAAATTTAAATGCGAGTAACGCGACTGACTGCTAAGCAGAACAGGTATCAATAGCAGCAGCAACAAGACCCAAACCAATCGCAATAACAGCGAGCTTATTAATATCACATACTACAAATAACTGCAATAAAATTGAAAGATAAAAAATTAAATAACAAATTTTTATTTGATTAGTTGTGAAGATATTCAACGCTGCAGATGTTGCTGCTGTTCGTGTGCAACAAATACAAATTTCTGCATTTTCGTGAGCATATGTTAATTTTTTGACTTTTTGTATGACGCTTATTTTGTAGGAATATTTTTGCAAAATATTTTTTCGTGCAAATAAATAAATGAATTTTCTCACTTTGCTTTTGAAGCATATTTGAATGCTCAGTTGGATGCTAAGTTTTTTTTAAAGACCATCATTAAACTGCCGTAATTTGTGCAAAATAGCAAAGTAGTTTTGCATTTTTTTATTGAAAACTTTTTGTTGCTACCCGTCGAAGTGAATGCGGCCACAACTACACAACTACAGCAGCGCGTGTACGTGAAAATTGAGGTGAGTTGGCTTGAATTGGCTGAAGTTTTAAAAAATCCTGAAAGTGTGCAGAATTTAAAGAAACTTTTTTTAAATTAATGATTATATTTTTTGGTGGCCTTTTTCGAACTTTAAAGCACTCAGCGCTGCAATTGAATGCGGCATTTCTGTAATTATCGATCGCGCCACCGCATAAATGTCCTTAACCGTAGCTCCACAACAACAACAACAACAACAAGAACAACAACCACTATAACAAAAAACCAGCAGAAGATCTGCAAAGCTGCTGCCGTCCAAGGACATTTTGCAGCTGTGTGCTGTTGCTGCTGCAACACCGCAGCATGCAGCAAGCAACTGAAAAGCCGCCCCAGAAAAAGCGGCGAATCGCACTAAAACAACACATGCCTTTGTTGTTGCCGTTGTTTTTGTTGCTGCTGCGTAGCTGCACAGTTGAGCGCAAAAGCCGAAATGCACTTGCAACATTACCATTTGTAGCGCAACGAGAATTTTTAGCCGGCTTCCAGCTGTGAGTGGGTGTTGCGCCTGTTGTCGGCATGTTGCAGCAGTTGGGACACACACACACACACACACACACACACACACACACACACACACACACACACACACACACACACACACACACACACACACACACACACACACACACACACACACACACACACACACACAGCGAATGCACATGCATGTGAATGTGGCGGCTTCGGCGTCGTCTGCATTGGGCCACTTGAGTTTCTGTTGTGCCGCTGAAGTTGCATTTTTTCTCTCGATTTTTCCTCGTTGTGCCCATTGTTGTTGTTGCTGTTATTGTTGTTTTAGCTTCCTCACACATTTTCTGGTGTATTTTGTATATGTTATTTATGCACTGGCCCATTTCCACCGTTTTTTCCTGTTGCAGGCACTGAGCACTGGCAACGAGGTGCGATTTTCTGCTTTTAATTAGATCCAATCTTCAGATTTTTTCCCTTCGACCCAAATTTTGAGTAATTTATGATGAGTGAGAAAAAATTTGGAAGCAAAATTACGTGAGTTATGCGATGGGCAAGGGTTTAATTATGTCTGTTCGTGTGTGTGTGTGTGTGTGTGTGTGTATGCATGTTCGTCATACAACAACAAACACGCTTTTTTAAGGCTTATTATGTATAATATCTCACTTCCTTGTTACCATTGCTGCTTAACCCTTGCAAGCACATCCGTTAAAATTTTATTGAAAATTATCAATAAAAAAATTCTTTTCTAAAAAGTTTTGCTATAAAGTTTCATAAAAATGTGCGTTTTTGAACAAAATACACTCCCTGCCAGCAGAATGAGTTTACTTCTTTTTTTCAAAATTGTTCCAAGATTTTGTTGTTGCTTTTTAAAAATCTTTTCAACTCTCAGATAGAATTATGCAAATACAACAACATATTTTTTAGAGATAGGCAATCCGAATCTTATTCAAAAATTGGCTGTAAAAAATAACTTCGAACTTTTTATACAAAGCGTTTTTAAATTTTCTCGAAAAGTTTGATTTCTTCTAAAGCTTTCATCGGAAAACTAGCTAGGACTCGTAAACTTTAAGTGTTTCTAGCAAATTAAGGATAAAGATAAACACGAAACTTAATGGAATGTGTGAGAAATTACTTGCAACAAAAGCATACAACTCAAAAGTATAAAATTGAAAAAAATCTGTTGCGTAGTTTCAGGCTTTTAGGCGAGAGGGTGCTGGTTCGAACCCTTACAGCTTCATATCATTAAAATCTTAGTTCCAAAAACATTCAAAAGAAATGTTGCAAACTTTCAGACTTACACTTTCGTTCAAAGTAATAAAATAAGCTCAAAACTGTGAAATATTTCTTTTAATTGGTTTTCCATCCAGCTCCAGCATTTCCGACTCAGATTAATTTCAATAAATATAGGAGCCCTGAATTGTATATGCTCTGTCTGAAAAGGTTCAGCTGAAATCTCAATATATGCTCTCGCTTAACGGTGAAGGGCGGACTGGAGCAGGCTTAAGTACCGCTCACGAAAAGTGTAATTGACTTCCTATAAGCCCCATCCAATGCGCAACACTCAAGTGTGCCACATAAAAGTCACTTCGGGCTTAATGAATACAAAAGCAACTCATTTAAACAAACTCAATTAGCCGCAGTCGAGTTGTGTGCCGGCGCAGTGAAGCGCTTACAAGGGCAGTCAACAAAGAAGCAACACACAAAGAGAGGCGCACTCCCGGTCGGCGAACATAGAGGAGGAGCAGCTTGTTCCTGGCTTAAGTGCCTGAAAGTATGCTTCCTTTTTGTTGTGTTGTCTGCAGTTGTCGCAGTTTGCGCAGCGTGCCAAGGGGACCAGGCGTCGATCACATCAGTGCACTGCATCCTGCATGTGTGTGTGTGCGCAAGTACATTATCCTTGTCATCCTTTAATGCTTTGTTTGTTCAGCTCTTCGCTGTGTTCAGCTGCAAATGGCAGCTGCACTTTCGCCCTTTCTTCATTTTCCGCCGAGTTTTTCCGGTTGCATTACGCCTTTGTTGTTGTTTAGAGCTGTGGAAAATTGCACGCAAACACACCCCCGCACCAGGCGCACTGAGCTGCAATTAAAAGGCGACATGCACATTGTCATCGCTCCTGTTTTCCTTAATATCCCTTTGTGTTTATGTCTTTTTCTCTATTAAGCGGAAAATCATTTGTGGTTATAAAGTTCCAGCATTGTTCCAGGGGTGGACCCGGGAAAATTAATTATGGGTGAAGCGAATTTTGCTTTACTCAGTCAATATTTTATAAATTTTGTTAAATATGATATAAATGTGCATGTGTAAATGTAGTCTGAAACTTAATGTGCTGGGAGCAGTGAGTAATTTGTATGTAAGATTTAACCCTTATTACCACTAAAAAACTCACTTTTGTTCTACAGAAATGTTTATTTTTTATCGAGATATCATTTTTATTTCGATTTAGAAATTAGTACCCGCTTTCTTTGTTGTTTAAAAAAAAATTTGGTTTTGAGTCGACGTATGAACAATATTCAATCGAGCACAAAAGGAACCTACAGCGCCTCATCTTTTATGTATCAAATCTAATAATATATTGTTCTTCCTCTTCATCTCTTCTAAGTACTCATAAATGAGGGCTAGGTTATCAAGCCTTATCAAAACCTTTCGAAGTTATTGTTTCTTTAGTAAAAATATTTTGAGTTCCTTAATTTCTTCATGTACATATAACATTCCCTTAAAGTGTGAGTTCTTGGTGAATTCGAATAATTATTTAGGACTGCTGGTTATGTTGTAGAAATGGAAAAAAAATCGCCAAAACAAATTTTAAAATTGTGATTAAAGCTTTTGCTTAAATTTTCGAATTTTCTTCCTTTCTTCCTCTTTAATTTTTTTCTGGTAAACGCGCCTGTTACCCGCTATTTGGCCAAATCAGCCCCTGAACGATTCTGCAATGGCAATAGATTTTTCCACATTTGAAATGGCTTCATCGGGAATTCAACCGGGAATGTTTCGGCAGTTCCTTTCGGCATTTGTCTATTCGACAGGATGTTGGTTTCAAGCGAAAATGATTCGACATTCTCTCTGTCTAGTTGCCTGTTCAAATAGGCTCCGGTCTTCAATCGAGAATGGTTCGAATCTAAAAGCGCCCTTTTGTGCTTTTGTTATCTGTGCGTTTATTGTTATATTGAGTGCGTACGGACTGACGCATGTCACAAAATCGATGGCATATCAGATGATAAGTGCTTTCTCGTAATCTTGTGTGATTCAAGCCAACGAAAGAAGTTAGTAATTTGTTTGGAAGTGTTCTTTAAAGTTGCTCTCACTTGTTGTCTCATCGTCATGCGTCATCGATATTCTCCAGAGTGTCTTCCTCAGCCCCGCTTTAATTAAGAGCTTCGCCATGTACCTATCACACTTGAAACCCGGCAATATTATCGCACATGGCAGCTTTAATGATTGATCGTTTTTTGATTTAGCATGTTTATATTCGCTCGTAGCCACACGCGCGAATATGCGCTCGGGCCAAAGAGTGAAACTAGAGGTGCTACTGAGAAGAAGGTATCTCAAAAGACTCGTGGAAACAAAGAAATTTTGTTACCTTATTCAATAGCCACAATCATACTGAAAAGCAAACCCTAATCTCAATAAAACAATTTATTAAGAGAAATCTCAAACGTTCTTTAAGGAAATCGTTTAATAAACGACTGTAAAAAACATATTTCGCAACATATTTGCAAAGATTTATAAAAATCATTTGTTTTTGCTTAAGAAAATTGAAAATTATAGCAAAGCATCTAGAAAACGGAAAATAAAATGAAAATGTTCGGTAATATTATTATCATGATGGTTCAATAAATATGGTCTCTGATGTCAAAGGTTCAAGATTCGAATACTGTCCGGCGCAGTTCAATATCTAGTCTAACTTTTTTCAAGAGCTCAAGGGATTTGAATATATTTTTGAGCAGCAATTATAAAAGACACTCTTACACTCTTTTTAACATACTCTTTCGCTTTTTTGAAAATTAAATTTTTAACATTTAGTAAATGAATTTCAAGCTTTTATTCAAGCGAAACATATACACGAAAAGTATAAACAAATATTATATACAAATTGTGGTCTATTGGACTCCTTTTGCTTCATTCAATTTGAAATTAATAATATAAAGTAATCCAAAATAGCCTCTTACTACAACAACAACTCAAACCGCACTGCTATCTTTATTGCTAAATCACTCTGTCGGCTTTTCGCAAGAAATCATATTCTTCGCTATAGATACGAGAACATTGAAGCGATAAGGCTCGCAGTGTGAAGAAGCAAGGAATCAATTTGTCAATATCGTAAAAATTGTGCGAATTTTGTGTAGTGTGCTGAGGTCATCCACCCTACGTGCAGTGCGATCGAAACAATATGCGGTAAGATAAGCAATATAAAATTGCATGTGTGTTTATGAAGTTTCAGAGAGAGGACGGACGGACGGACTGGCTCTATAAACAACTCTGCTTGGTGCAAAATTATTTGTTACACACAAGTAAACAGTTGGACTAATTACAATAGCTACTCGTACTCTGTTTTGTGATGTGTATAAAATACAAGAAGTTTAAATAAATTCTATAAAAGATGGAAGTACTTAAAGGTGTATAACCGTAAGATTACTTGTACCTTAGTCCTGAAAGCTTAGATCGGTATGAGCTTCTGTTTCTTTCCTCTTATCTTACCATTAAAATATTGTGATTCCTTGCCCAACTTCACAAGCTGCCACATCTTTGCTAACTTGTTAGGTCGATAACTCAGATTTCTCAGATATACAAATGTGAATAAGGTCCGCATTGCCTAGTAATATAGAAAAATATCAGCTTTCGCACCTTCCCTGCGCTATGATGGTAGTGTATTGGCTAGTTCTACCAGACCATATCACTGATTCGCTTATTATTGGTCTCTGTGTCCATTCATCGCATGCTCCTTGAGCTATAGCCCAAGCTTTTGCATGCGATTATTTTACAGGCGATTAGTGCTATTGCGGCCTTTTTATGACCTCATCCACATGTGCAGATGTTCCACAGCAGTTTTTTGTCTAGCATTACTTCAAAGAATATTTCTTCGGTCTAAAGTTCAAATTAAAACAAGACCGGCTTAATATGTTTGAGTGTATATTTTCTTGGGATTGATGATACATTTGTGGTTTTTGCGGGATTCACATTCACAGTGGATAAATGCTCAGTCTCCGATGGGAGAAGTTGCTGGTTCGAAACTCGACAGACTTATGTAGAATAAGTCTACAGATCCCGTTACCTTGTACCTAAAATAAAACGTGCAGACACAAGAGTATATTATATACATACATATGTACATATATAGCTTTAGGCGTATACTAAAAGTGTGCTAAACAAGATTTTCTTGAATGCTTTTCTCTGAAAAAACTCTTGCGACATGTCAAGGGAATTATTATGTTGAATTTAATTTGTAGAACTATTTTTCAAAAAAGAAATTACGTAAATTTTAAGCTTAAGTCCCTTTTACATAAGGAAGAATACCTCGCCTGCACATGCACATATTTTAATCTCCCCATGCCTTGTGCCCTGTGCCCTGCACATGTCCCTTTATTACTATCACATTTCCAATATTGATTTCACATTTCTCCTGTGCTTGTTGCATCGAGCAATTGTCGTTTATGTAGCTTGTCGAAGGTATCGATTGCATTAATGGAAGTTTCAAACAAGAATTATATATGTACATACATATGTATGTATATATACAATTTTGTTGTGACAAACTGCAATTTGCTACAATACCAATACAAATTTATTGCTTTGCTGTGTGTAGGCCTAGATCCTTTCTACCCAGCAGCCTTCCCTGCTACTGCCTTGATGAATTGTGGCACTTTAAGTCTGGCAGGGTGTGCGGCACACCCTTTTTCCGCATGCAACTGCTAGCATAACCGCGCCCCTTGCTAGCCAAGCAATTGCTAAACTTTGCTGTAATGTTTTTGTTGTTGTTGCAGTTGTTGTTTCCATTTAACACGCTGAAAGCCATAATTTAGTTGCGGTTGAGTTTTTGTGGTTTCTAGGTTTTGTTTATACTTTCGAAATGCAATCGTTTATCCTTTGAATACGTTGCAAACGAAGATGTTTCACGCAGAAGCCGCATAATTTGCATAGCTACATGCATATATGCATGCATGTACACTGAGCAAAAATATGCATATTACCAAAAAATCCTTTTTATTCGAATGACATTTTAATATTTTCGTGTTCAAAAATATGCGTTTATGTATTTAAATTTAGATTGAATGCGAATTTGGTGTTCGCTCGGTACTATAAGCGCTTTTAATTCCCATGCCGATCGGTAGCTGAGGATTGGTAGCTTCTAGGTATCTGAACTAAGCACAATTACCAAGCGCGGTGGCTACCGTACTTACGTCCAATGATCTCATAAAATGATATATTTTGAAGTTAAGCCAATTTAAATAAAATTAATTTATTATGAATTTAAATAATGATTATAAATTAATATGGATATACAACATACTAGAATTTCTAGAATTTCTCTAGAAAGAACCATCCTTTACTTCTGAGCCATAATTCTTACATTATAATTAATAATAATAATTGATTGGCACAACAGGCCATGTGGGCTAAGGCCTAGCTTTTTCGCGTTGACTTGTGTGTGCTTGTCATATTTTGTACAAATTAACGGGACCTACACTAACCGAATCCGAACGGGTTGAGAAGCTTTTCATGGCAAAGAATATTCTCAGAGAATTGGCAATTCATCGCACAAAGAAACAATTCGAAACAAATTTTCTTTGAATAAGATGTTACCGGACCGGAAGTTGAACCCAGGTCCTCCCGCCGACCAAGAACTTAGTCCACTGAGCCAATTACAATTGATCAAATCGCCCGGGTCAACCGATTGCGTCTGTAGCAACGAGCGCAATACAAAATTCCTTGGCCCCCAAGTTTCAGACAATTCCAATCATTAAATATTCATTTTGTCAAATACACAACCTTGAATACTGTTTTATTTGAACTGAAAACGTTTTGGTTTGATTTGACTATTGTCTTTCGCTCAGTGTAGACATGGGCTAGGCAGAACGAATGAGTGTGTATGTCATTATATGTAGAAAAGGTGGCAAGGCAGCAACTTGATAATAAGCTATGGTTTGAAGTTTCGTTACAGTCTAAATTTCTTCTTTTTCTTAATTTGCATAAAGAAATTATAAAAAGCCAACATCTCTGCCTCTCGCTCTCTCTCATAAGCGTAAGTTACGCCCTTCAGTGTTTGATCTGATAAATTTCACTGTCGTGGCAGAAAATATCAGTATTGGAGGCGCCGATCCTGTTTCGTGATCGTGGTTAATTTGCATAAGCAAGTAGCGTGCGTTTAACAAATGATCGCACAATTTCCTCTTGACAGCTTGACACTATCAAATGCGCACAACAATGACAAATGATGGTGGCGAATTTCGGCCGCTTTGTCTTCGCTCCCAATTGAGCGTGGCGGCTTCATATGCTGAGCACGGTCTGAGCCAACCCCCTCATGCACAGTAGCAGCAACTCCGCTCGTCACGACAGCAGTTCCAACAACAAACACTGAGCAAAGCTGTCAAACACATGTCAAAGTTTGACATTTGCTTGCGTTTTTGTGTGTCATATGCGCTCCCCTACTCTCTTTGCACGCAAGTTCGGAAGCACGCACCTTCCCAGAGGGGACACCTCAGCAACCTGTTCCACTTTCCGATATGCATGCGTGAATTTCTAACGCCATGTTCGCCGAGCCGCCGAACCGCCGCACAGTGGCTCGTTTGGCCGAAAAAGTTTCAAAAATCATAACTTTTGAACGGACAGAGATATCGGAATAATTTTTTTTGCTTTGTACAGAAAATTGTTGTAGCTTTATTGACACCGAAAGTTGTTTGTGTTGATATACAGGGTGCGACGGAATCTGTTGTTAAAGTGCGCCTTTCTTCAGGTAGGAGAAATCGCGCATTTTATATAAAAAATTATGCGGATATATTTAAAATTTAGGAAGATTTTGCATTTATAAAAGCAAAACTATATACAGGGTGTCATATGGCTAACATATAATGTGGAGAAGTAAAGTTTTTAAGATCGTTAAAAATTTTGATTATTTACAAGGTGTCAAAAAATTCGATAGGGATAAAATAAGTTAAAACGGTTTTTAAATATTTTAATAAAAGTTTTAATAATTTATTTGATAAAAGCCCTCCTATTTTCATAATAAAAACATTATTTAAGATTTTTTTTAACAAAATACAAATATTTATAAGCTTAAAAAATATACATTTTATATATATATATATTTTTTTCAAAAACAAGAAAATTGGCGTAGTCTATGATTAATATATAAGCATTTTAGTTAATTGGATTGCCTTCATATTCGAATAAGATCGTTTTTTTTCAAATTTTCATATAAAAACCCGAAAAATGTAATTTTAATAAAAGTGGGCGTGGCAGGAGGCTGGTTCCAAAAAGTTTTAATTTTTAACTATAACGACATGAATTGAAGTCGTATACCAAATTTAAACTTTCTAGCTCAAAATTTAAGATTCAATAGCTTTAAAATGCAGGCGGACGGATATGGCTGATCTGTAGACCTCTCGATAAAAATCGCTCTAGCACACAAAGCTGCAAAAAGCTGCAGCCAATTTTTTGGATATATTCTAAGAAATAATCAGTAATTCGTCTCCCGGTAAGCATTTTTTGAAGAAATTTGAAGTTTTTTTTAAACTCAACGCAAAGTTTAAAATCAATGGTAAAAAGGAGGTTATTAAAAATGTCATTTATAAAAAAAAAGAAATCACAAAAATTTTTTTTTTATATTTTGCTTTTGGTAGAATTGACAAATATATATAATTATTCTAAAAAAATCTAATTTTTGTACAGCCGTGTCACAGTTTTTGGAACTCAAACATAAATATTTTTTCCCAAATTTCGTTTTTTTGCTACGTTTGAAAAATCATTCAACTTTGACCAGCTCTACAGACCAAACTATTTATCCAAATAAGTTTAAATTTCACTTTCTTAAAGTACAATCAATTTCCTATGCAATACATATAATAGTTTTGCTAAATCTTTCTACAAAAAAAATTGATTTTACTTATTTTTGAAAATCTTTCTGCCAAACGAGCCACTGTGCGCCGCCACATGTGGGAAACTGTGTCAGTGGTTAAATGTCAAAAGAGTTTTGACAGTTAAATTGTCAAATGACAGCGCGCGAGTGCGACGCAGAGTCAGCGCAGAATGGGTGCGTAGCGTGGAGTCGGCGAATATGTTCTGGTGTCAAATTTAT